>JAKSZT010054271.1:6023078-6083985 GCA_026826555.1 Tolypeutes matacus | reverse complement strand
GCATATGACAGGACTAATGAGAAAGTTGTGTTTCTAATCCTTCTTTGGCATATGACAGGACTAATGAGAATGTTGCAACCGACAAGTCTTCATATACATGGAGGAAAGAAGGGGAACAATCTTAATAAAGCTGCATTCCCAGCCCCAGGGCATGCCACCCTCTTGAGCATACCCACACTCCTATCTTGAGTGTGCAATTTTGCTTTACATTAGACTCTTTGGTTGCTTGCTTAAACTGTGGTGCATCCTTGAATTATTTCTTACAACATGGCCAAAGACCAGCCACAAACATCTTTGGTGAGCCAACCAGGAGCACTGGTATCACACTTCTCCATCTGATGATGACTGGTGAGTCTTGGCCTCTAATCAGAGCCTGTCTTTGCCCTCTTTTGTTTGTTCATTCTTTCATCACACCACTTCAAGCTAGTTCCTGGATTGGTTATTACAGGACATCATTCTGTCTTCTCAGAGTCCTCTGGCTTACTCCACAGAGGTGGTAGGGACCAGTCCCTGCACCATTCAGATTTAAGGTACTCTAGGCAGCAGGTAACAACACCCTTGACACCTGACTGGGGACATTCTCCAAGTCACATAGGAGTCTACGTGATTCAAGAAAAAGCAACCCCACCACATTCCACAACCTTTTAAATGATCTGTACCCCATACACACACTCTCTCATCCTACATTGTCCCCTAAGACATGTTCTCATTTCTGCTTCCCAGGGGAGTGTTAGGAAAGAGAATATTAGTTCATTTTTGGGCTTTTATTTCTGGCTTCTCTGGCTCTGTATAAGTCAAATCACTGGGCAATTTCCCTCAACCCAAGGAATAATCCTTTGGCCAGTATTTCAGCCCATTACTTATGCAATACTCAGGGTGACTGCTGGCTTATCAGTTTTGGTCTCAGGATCTTTGTAGAGGATTTCAACCAACCACTCAGGGCTTGACCTGGACATCTCCCAAGGCTGTAGAGGCATTGAGGATACCCAGCAGACAAGGCCCTTTATTTCTGAGATGCTGAAATGATGGGCATTTTTTTTACTGGCTTCAGGACATTAACTGGGAGGTCAGTTGACCTGACAGGCATTTTGTTTATTTTTGTCCCCTAGGAATATGGGAACTTCATCCAGCATCCCTGTAAACTCCCTCCTGGGATGCTTTCTTTGGAATTGGGATGATCTGGCCCCTGAAGCTCTGAAAAAGAAGAAATTAATCTTCTGCTATACTGTGTGGCCTCAATATAAGCTAGAAGATGCCCAGGAATGGCCATTAAATGGGATCCTCAATTACAAGTTCATATTTCAGTTGGATCTATTATGTAAGAGAGAAGGGAAGTGGATGGAAATCTTATTGTAGCAGTTTGGCATTATTTATGAATTCCCAAAATAGATATTGGATTATGTTCATGAACTGGTCTTATCCTCTGGACATATTAGATTATATTGGATTCAGAGGTTTACTTGATTAAATAATGATTAAGGCTTTGATTGGGTCGCATCAGTAGGACATTGAGTCCCTGCCCGCTTGGTGGGCAGGGACTCACAGATAAAACACACCACAGAGAAGGGAGGTTGGAGTTTTGAGCTGAAGCCCAGGAAGTAACACTCAGTGGAGGAAAGCAGATGAGCCCAGAGAGAATCGAGCCCTGGGGAGAGAGACAGACCAGTTTCCTGGTAGTCTACAGCTGGCCTTGTGGAGAAAACAGAAGATCTGAGTCTGGAGAGAAATGAGTCCCAGGAAGAAAGGAATCCAGGAAACCTGAACTCTGGCAGGTGTTGGCAGTCATCTTGCTCCAACACATGCAATAGACTTTGGTGAGGGAAGTAACTTATGCTTTATGGCTTGGTAACTGTAAGCTTCTACCCCAAATAAGTACTCATTATAAAAACCAACTGAAAAAACATAGCTATATATGTTTTTGTTTTTCCATATCTAAACTAAAGTTGCCTCATTATCTTTGATTCTGTTATCAATTGGCATGACCATTCTCCTTTCTTTCTTTTTTTTTTTTTTTAGAATGTTGCCTCTGCTACAAACTTTAATTAAAGTTAATATTGGTGCTGGCTATGTCTAAGACTGTCTCTTTCTGATCATTGAAAATGTGAGAATGGAAAGTGTAGACTAAGATTAAACTGGAAGATAGGGGAAGTGAAATGCTATTTTGGTTGTTTTACACACTCAGAACCCATGTTAAAATTAGGGATAGGGAAACAATAGACTGTGGACAAATGTGACCCACTTCCTGTTTTTGTAAATAAAGTTTTATGGGAACACACACACACACACACACACACACAAAAAAAAAAAAAAAAACCAACTGATTTCTGGTATTTTGCATCAGCACCCCTTTGGCTGACTAAGACACCCATATGTACAACTTTTTATGGCCCTATATTGAGAGAAGTGTCTAAAGGGCCCTTGTTGCTTGTATTTTAAATAACAATTCTCCTACCTTCTGAAAAGGAATCCCAGATCATCCCCTTCCTAGCAGCCCATCCTGTTCCCAACCCAGAGGTACTCATAGACTCCGTTGTACAAGTGCCTCAGTACCTCCCTCTTACAACCCAGGATACAGTTTAGTGGGTTACACCGAAAGCAAAGCCTCTTTCCATCTAGGGAAAAAACATAGGACTTTACCCCTTGTAAAAGGTAGCTAATGGGAATGCAAGAACACTTCAAATTGATGTCCTTTTCTCTATGATGGATCTTTCTCAGTGTGAAAAACAATTAGGACAATTCTCAGAAGACCCAGCCAATTTCAATGAAGAATTTTTTAAAAAAATAATTTTATTGACATATAGTTCACAAACCTTAAAACTCACACATCTTAGGTGTACAATTCAATATTTTTTAGCATTTTTTGTTTGTTGTCTATGCGTTATTTTTGCTTGTTGTCTGCTCGGTTTGGGGTGATGTGCACATAATTCTATCTACTTGCTGTACCTCAGAAGAAAAGTTTTACATTTGAACTGAAGCCCAAGCTTATGCTTATAAAGTGGCAGCCCAAAACCCTAACCAACATGCTGTTGGGGCAGTAGTCATCCCATATAAAGATCCAAACTGTAATTATCAATGAGGAGAGGCAGACCTAAGGACAAGGGACCATATGATCATGAGGAAGTGTACCACTAAACCCATTAACTATAATAAACTTAGAAAGTAACTCAAGAAGAGAAAGAGGGCACTGCCTTGTTTCAGGGTATATTAGTTGAATCCTTAAAAATATACTCTGGTATACCCAAACTCCTGAGAAGGCCAAATTCATCTAGGGACAGACTTCATTAGTCAATCAGTCCCTGACATTTACAGAAAGCTACAAAAACTCTGCCTGGGCCCCCAAACTTCCATAAACATCCTTCTAGATACTGCCTTCTCTGTTTTCAAGAGCTGTGATCAGGTCAGGGAGGGGGAAAAGGCAAGGAGGGGTAGGCAAAGTTCTAGATAACAGGCCCAAATTATAGCAGTAACTGTTAAAGTCACTCTTGCCATCACCCAAACCAAAGCTCCAAGCCAAAGAGATCCTGCTTCAATTGTGGAGAGGCAGGTCATTGAAAGAGTGACTGTCATCAGATACCTCACTACTGGGGCCCACTAGGGCCAAGTTCCAAGTGTAGAAAGCCTGGGCACTGGGCCTGGAAGTGCCCTGGTCCCCAAAAGGGTCACTGGGCTATACTGCAAGCCCTGTTCACTATGCCCAAAGAAGATTGAAGAGGCCCCAGAGCCATACATGGCTCCATGGACAACACCACAAACCATCAATCAGGAGGAGCCTCAGGTGGCCCCTGACATGGCAGGTAAGATGATTAACTGTCCAATTGACACAGAAGCCACACATTCATTTCTGACCTGCCACTCCGGACCTCCCTCTTCCCAGACGTGTCCAGTGATGGGAGTGAATGAGAAGTCCAAAATTAGATCTTTCACCAAACCACTCCCTTGTAAAATAGGTAATCTACCTGTAAGTCACCAGCTCCTAATTAACCCTGAGTGCCCTATTCTACTTTTAGGCTGAGACCTCCTTTGTTCTCTAGGAGTCACTATCCATCTAATAGATCCAACCCTCATCTCCACAGTACCAACCATCTGCCTAACTGTGGCTCCAGACTCAAGCCTGTAGGCCTATTCAGGCACAGTTCCCCAGGAAATATTTAGCCAAATAAATATCCTAGTGTAGGACATATGAACCCTAGAATGAGCCTTTTAGGTAGCCTCTGTCTCCTTGAGTGGTTTAGGGATGGAAGTAGCTTTGTAGAGAAGGAGTTAGAAGAGCTTTCTACCCAGTAGTCTCTCAATTTGAAGCCATAGCAGCTCAATCCATACCCCCAGGGACTTTGGATCAGAAGGCAGAGCTCATTGCCCTTACCCACACCTTAAGTCTAGTCACTGGTAAAACAGCTAACCTCTACAGACTCTAAATACGCCTTCCTTGTCCTTCATGCTCACTCTGCTGTCTGAGGAGAATGGGGCTTGCTCACTAACAGTAAGTCTCCTATCAAACATCAGCAAGAAATTATTAACTTACTAGAAGCTGTTCTGCTGCCTTGATAAATTGCATTCATTCACTGCCCATGATATCAAATGACAAACGCTGCTATAGTCAAGGGAAATGCATGGGTTGATGCAGCAGCTAAAGATGCAGCTCAAATTCAGATCCCCCTTCCAACTGCCCCAGGCCCAGAATACACCCTCCAATGAGCAAAACAGAGCTATTAATTTAGGATTCACCCAAAAGTCTATTAGGTGATAAACCAAAGAAAACCAAATCTACTTGCCTGGAGCTGTGAAATGGAAAGTCCTCCATGGATTACACCAGGGCATACATTTAGGAAAAAGGTGCCATAATTTGCCTGGCCAAATGCTTGTTTGAAGGCTAGGGCATGACAAAGACAATCAAGAGAGTAACACAAAATTGTTATTTGTGTGCAATTCATTCCATGACCCCAGTAGTAGAGAGCTCAACAAGCTCCCAATTAAGGGTATCCTACTTAGGGGAAGAATACAAATGGACTTCACCCACATGCCATTACATGAGGGTTACAAATACCTCCTATTGTTAACAGACACTTTTACTAGATGGGTAGAGGCCTTCCCCACCAGATGAAAAACAGCAAATTACGTAACTAGAAATCATCCCCAGGTAGGGGTTTTGGGTGTCATCTACTTGTTTGGACATCTTGGGTTGAAGCTGTCTACATCAGATTGTGTCTACTTCTGGAATCCTTATGTCAATTTTAGCTTGAGGTCCAAAATTTGAGTGATCTACCAAGAGCTTGGAGTATGTTATAGTTGTGACATGTGGACCCAGGGGTCAATTACCTGTTGTTTTGCTGTTATAGAGATTGTCAATAAGACTTGATAAGGTCCTTCCCTACTAGTTCCAAAGCAGTCTTTCATTGATGTCTCTTCCAGTATACCAGGTTCTGGGTTGAAGATCATGAAAAGTCCACTGTAGATGAATCTTGAGAAAGGCAGGCTGGATCTTTGAATGGTGAAACTGGGTATATGCCATTAGTCCCTTACAATAATTAGCAATTTCAGATTGTAATAAATTGCGTTTGGTATAATAGAAAAAAAATAAGCCTCATGGGTTTCCCCATTATGATTTCAAAGGGGGACAACTGATGTTTTCCTGAGGGAACAGATCTTATGACCATCAAAGCTAAGGGAAGAATCTTAAGCCAATATAAAGAGATTCAGATAATTTAGCTATTTTAATTTTCAAGATACCATTTGTTCTTTATACCTTTCCAGAAGATTGATGATGATAGGGACAGTAAAACTTTTGGTTGATGTGTAAGCCTTGCAAAATTCCTTGATTAGAATTCCACTGAAATGAGTGCCTCTATTCCTTGAGAAAATAGCAGAAATTCAGGATGGGGAAAACAAAGAATATTTTTAGCTACTGTAAAGTCAATCAACTTATGAAAAGGAAAGCCTATATCCATCCAGAGAAAAGACATACAATAAGAAGGACATCTACCATAGAAGGGGATAGCTCTATAAAGACGTTTTGAAGATGTTTGAAGAGGTATTTGACCTTTTTCCACCTTCACAATATTGCCAAGTTTATGTAATTGATAAATAGACCATGATTCATATACTTTCTTTGCTTCTTGTTAAAAGTCTCCCAACCAATGATATTTTTAGAGGTGACATGAGGGATTCTAGACTATGGTGGGTGTGTTCATGTAAGGTCTTGGGTATGGGCTAATTTGGGGAGTCAGGTGCTACCAAGTGGCTGTCCTGGGACCAAGAGAGGCCATCACAGTGGAAGAAACATCAAGTTCTTAGCCAATTTTGCTTTTCAATTTCAGAAGCTGATTGTTGAATTGTACTCAGGGTTCCTTGAAAATCCTCATTAATCTGGTCTATGGGTTTTAAAATCATAAGCTGTTGACCCGATGTTGCTTGTGTTGTGCTTTCAGCATAGAGATAAAGTATTTCCTTTATGTTCCTCAGTGCATCTTCTTGAGTAAGCTTCTATTTTTATATTTGCTTTTTTCTTAGGTATTTTAGAGACTCAAGGAGATAATTTATTAGGAGGCCATTTTTTTTTTTTATGGGAGTCCCTGCAGAATCCATGAATGCCCTTTGCTTCCAAATCATGCCAAATTCATGGACTACAACAAAGCCATATATACTATCTGTATAAACATTCACTCTCTGAGAGTCTTCCAATTTACAAGCCCTGGTCAAAGCTATTTATTCAGCCATTTGGGTTGATATAACCTCAGGTAAGGATTTATATTCAAGGGGCTCCTGGGGTGTAATTATTACATATGCCTCTAATAGTTACCATTTTCAGTTCTGAGGTAGGATCTGTCTATGAAAAGAACCAGATCCAGACTTTTCTAAGGGTAGAAAGTTAATAAACAAAGGAAAAGCAGTCATAGGTCTCAGCTTCCTTGGGAAAGGAAGGAGCCTGACTGGACTGAAGGATAGTTATATGGGGAGGGTTTAATATATGGATTTCATATGAGGTCAGTCTACCAGCACAAACATGTTGGGTATTTACATTAAGAAGAAGAGTTTCTACTGCATGGGGGACCATTAGATGTAGGGAAGTGCCAAGAACAATGTTGGCTGAAGTCTCAACCATTTTAGATGTTGGAATGACAGTCCTAAGTCAAGGAGGATAGGCCTTGGCAACTGGGTCAATGTTAAACTGTAATAAGCAATACATTTCTGCTTGTCCCCATGCTTTTGAGTTAGGACTCACAGCACATTTCCATCCCTTTCATGTACAAATAGGAAGAAATTCTTATCATAATTTGGGAGTCCCTGAGAAAGTGGCTAGAATAAATTTGTCTTTAGTTGGATAAATGCCTTTTCTGCATCAGTCTACGGGAGGGATTCTGGAATACTAGTTTTAATAAGGTTATGGTGTGGGGCTGAGAATTTAACTACCTATTACAAACAATAGCCAACTAACCTTAAAAAGTCCTCAAGTTGCCTCTTCGTAATTGGCCTAGGGAAGTTTAGAATGGTGCTGAGCCTATCAGTAGTTAATCTTTTCCCCTTCTGGGATAGATCATGACCTGAATAATTTAAAATCCTTTGATAGAATTATAGTTTATCCTTGGATGCTTTATGTACTTTTTTGGATAATGTCTCTAGTAAGTAAAAGGAATTTTTCTCCCAAGCCTTCTTAGTTTTAGAACAAATTAATAGGTCATGAATATAATGGATTAAAGTAGACCCCTGTGGGAAGTTTAAGCCTTATAGATCCTGAAGGAGAACCTGAGACAAATAAGAGGAAGCCTGAGTAAATCCTTGAGGCATGACTGTCCATGTAGATTGTTGATTTTCCCAGTTAAGGCAAATAGACATTGACTTTAAGAATGGTGAGCATAAATCTATTACAGTAAAATAAGTGGAATATGAGGGATAGAAAAAAAGCTAATATTTGGATAAAAACCTAATAGAAATCTTGAGGTTACTATTTTCTTTATTGCCTTAAATCTTGGACAAACTGATAACTATGTCCTCCCAGTTTCTAAACTGGGAATATGGGGGAAGGGTTGGATAAAGGGAAGTTGGAAGAGATAAGTTCAGTTTGGAGTTCATTTCCTTTTGTTCTGTTTTTGGTCCTTTCTTTTTCTAATGAATATAATAATGTGAGGCTATTGTGGATGCAGATTGCCCTCTAGTAACCTCTGCACCTTTGGGTGAAACTCCTTACTATTGGTCTTAATCCTTCTTTAGCTTCTGATTTTAAGGGATATTGAGACAACTATGGTAAAGGTTTAGTCAGATTTATCTGGACCTTTATAGGATCAACTCCAGTTATTTTACCCACATCAGGTGAATTTTGCCCAAAAGTCCTCTGGGACTTTTACAATTTTGGTGGGAGGAGTTATATTGGAAACTGCCCAACCTAACTGTAGGAATCAAAGTCAGCTATTAACTAACAGTGAAACAAAGAGTACTCTGGAATTTCAAGGAACAGTCCCTCAGGTTTGAATTCTATTTTGCAAAATAATTTGCTTAATACATCTCTACCTAAGAGGTTAATTGGCATGCTCTCACAGAGAAAAAAAGGAAGGCTGTCTTGTAAGGTATCCTATAGTTACAGTCAATGGTTAAGACAAAGGGCTGCAACACTAGCAGTTTGGTCACTGAGCAAGAGGTGAGGCGTTTGAAGTGTAGGAGACTAATAGTTGAGAGTGGGGTCTCTTTATCAATTAAGAAAGTCTGTTTCCAGTATGAATGTTACATACATTCAATTAAAAAAAGGACAAAATAGTCTATTTCACCCCTTTAATTGTAATCCAATTTTCCCCTTTTTCAATTAGTCCAATAGAGGAGAAGAGGCCACTTTTCTCTCAGACCCTCTTCAGGATTGGTGTATTGAAAAATCTGATTGGCATAATTCCCTTTTCTTTTGAAGAGCACAGCATTCTTTTTTTTTCCAATGCCCCCCTTTGTTTGCAATACCCACGTATGTCTTTATTACAATTACTGACTGGTTAGGGCAGAGGAACATTTATTTGTTTGATTTGCAGGGCCATGAGTTTTGCTGCAAGTCTTTCAAATTTTCTGCCAAGTATTTAGAAAGGGGAGTTATTTCCCATTCAGTCTGTTGCTTCTTTATTAAACTCCTGTTCTCTGGTTTAATTATATTAATAAAATGTTAAGGTAGAGCAGGGGTTATTTCCATACCTTCCTTAATCCTAGAGTATTGCCAGAAAGTGCTTTCTAACCTGTCCTTGTAATCTGAGACAGTTTTGTAACTGAGGGTTAAGAATGAACAAATAATTATGATTACTAAATCACTATATAGATATCTTTATATTACCAATAGCTAAAAGTATTAGTAAATATCTGAAATTACTGAAAATGGCTAGATTTTGCCTAGACCTGCTGTTGTAATGGTCGTTCTGAACAGGTCTCTACCCTGTTTATGTTTACTCTGGACTAGGTTCACCCTTGAATATGCTTATTATTATGATAGTAACCACTCCACCCATCTTCTATTTAATATCCATATGAAAAACTTGTAACTGACCTTTGTTATATATAACCCTGTCCCAGAACCTTGGGACTTACCCTGGTTTGTTAACCCGCATCCTGTTCTGCCCCTTTATTAATGAAGGAAGCTGTGCCAGCTCCACCCCAATTATTCATTAACACCCTGTTGTTTTAAAATATTAGAATGTCTGCAAATCCAGGAGGCAGATTTGGGGGCCACAAGGCCACTGACCTCCTTTGCTTGTGCAAACAAACTCTTTCTCTCTTGGAAACACCAGTGTATTAGTCAGCCAAAGGGGTGCTGATGCAAAATACCAGAAATCGGTTCATCTTTTCTTTTTTTTTTTTTTTTTGTTCATCTTTATAAAGGGCATTTATTTGGGGTAGAAGTCCACAGTTACCAGGCCGTAAAGTGTAAGTTTCTTACCTCACCAAAGTCCATTGCCACGTGTTGGAGCAAAACAGCTGCCAACGTTTGCCAGGCTTCAGGCTTCTTGGGTTCCTCTCTTCCTGGGGCTCTGTTTCTCTCTGGGCTTAACTACTCTGTTTCCTCCACAAGGCCAGCTGTTGACTATGAGGCTCTCTAGGCTTTGCCTCTCTCCACAAGGCCAGCTGAAGACTCTCAGGCAAACGTCTCATATCTTTTCCCAGGGCCTTCTCTCCTTCTTTTTGACAAAGCTCTCTTACTTCCCGGGGCTCCAGCTCAAGACTCCAAAATCAGAACTACTACAAGTCTGTCCTTTGCCATTCCTTTTATATTTGATTCCTCACCCACCAAGGGGTGGGGCTCAACACCCTACCTATGTGGCCCAGTCAATGCCCTAATCATAACTTAATCATGCCCAGATGAACAGATCAGTTTACAAGCATAATCCAATATCTATTTTTGGAATTCATAACTTCATCAAACTGACAAACTGCTACAACCAGTGTCTCAGAAATTGTTCTTCACAGTGCATTAGGAGAAAGGACCCACTTTTGCTTGGTATCAGTTTTATCCTCTATCTGTTTATAAGTTTGGAAAAGTGTTCAATTAATTTTAACAGGAAATGTTTCAGGAATGGCTCATAATAAGGATTTGCCTATTTTCCAACATTTTTTATGTTATCTTATCTAGCATGAGGAGGGTCCTGTGTCATGCTCTGGACCTTCCCAACCAGCCTTAACCATCAATGTTTAGCATCTCCTGGACCAAATAACATTTGAACCAATTGGTTATAAATATGACAAAGCAGGATCATAGGTTCCTAATGGGATTCTAAATACTTCCACAAATTGTTTTTAATTTTCTTTGGGTCTCAGGAAATCTTTATGATAGCTCTAAATTCTGTTCTAGCAGACATACCATGTTCTGTAAACTTTAAAGTAGCCTGGACTAAATCACTTTCCCTCAGCAGTTCAGAAAGATAAAGAGGGTCTGAAGATCTCCTGGTTCTGGTGAATATGGGGGAAGGGTTGAGTTAAAGGGAGCAGGGGAATATAAACTCAGTTTTGAGTTTTTTTCTCTTTGTTCTGTGTTTGGCCCTCTCTTTCTCTAATGGATCTAATGAAGTGAAGCTATTGTGGATGCAGATTGTCCTCTAGCACCCTCTGCATCCCAATCAAAGAATGCTTCCCATTTTTTTTTTCTGATGGTTTTTAGAGTATTCCTTTCCTAAGGCATCTCTCAGAATTAGGATTTTGTTAATATCAAAAGTTCCCCAAAATGGTCACTGAAAAAACAGATTGTAGCTTCATCAGAATCACCCATGCACAGAGAAATTCACATGTGGCAGGTCCATTAAATATCAGGAGTTTTAGCAATTGGAGGAGAGCAAGATTTGCTCTGACCTCAGTTATAGTCCTTCAGGAAGTGGAAGGACCAGACAGACTTCTAGACTGGAACAGAAGAAGCTCTATGGGCAGTAAAAGGAGGCTCCAAGAGAGATAGTGAGAAAATTAGAGAACAGGAGGAAAGGAGTGAAGTGAAACCAAATGGGTGATCTGGTGACAGAACCAAAATCAGCGGAACCTAAACCGAGGTCCCAAATAAAAGGCAATTGAACTTGGGGCAAACCACGGAGTTCAGATACAGGAGTTGTTTACCTTGGGAATGCAGAGTCTCAGGAGTCAAACAGTAGCCACAAAAAATCTTTTCTGGATACTTCACCTGGTCAGTCACTAGAGACTACAGCCCCAGAGGGACACCTTCTATGTCTTGCTGGTGTTTCCAAACTTGTCAAAAGGCAAATCAGAGTCAAATCTGCAAATTACAACATTTTATTCAGGACACCAAATATTTTATTGCAGAAAGGAAGCCTGAGCATGTGTAAAAAACAGAAGTAACTTCAATCTTCTAGGATGGTAAGTAATTTAGCTTCACTCCTTATGATTGGACAGGGTTTATTTAACTCATACGGGTGAGGGGTTAGGACAGGTGGATTTTATTTTGTATTGAGTCAAATGTAATGAACTAGGAACTTGATTTTCTATCTGAGTCAGGTGTTTGGTGGGTGTAAAGGTTAGGTTGATGTGTCAACTTTGCCACTTGATGGTATCCAGTTGTTCGGTTAAGCAAGCACTAGCCTTATTGTTACTGAGAAGATATTTCATGGATTTAAATCATCAGAAAGTTGATTGCATCTATGGATGATTGCATCTACAATCAACTGAGAAGTTGCCTTCAACAATGAGAGATATGTCATCCATAAAGGAGAAGTGATGATTCCAGCAGTCAAGAGAGAATTCCCATATATACTTCAGCCAGCTAGCTTCTCAGGGAATTCATTGTAAAACCATTGGATTTCACAGTTTGCAGCCTGTCACACGGAACTTGGACTGGTGCATACACACAGTCTTGTGAGGATTTCAAATTTCAAACTATATCAAAAGGAAATTCAAGAAGAAGCTCAAAGAAGTGCAGTACAGATTTGTTTTCATTTTGGTTTTCAGTTTGTTTGTTTTCTGCTCTGAGGGGTCCCAAAACTTTATTTACATAATTTTATCACTAGATAGAATTGAGTGTTTAAGAAAATCAGTTATAGTTGAATGACGTGATAGATTAAAGATGGCTGTAAATTCATCAAAGCTCCTCCTCAAGAGGTAGGTTCTTCTCCTGCCTTGAATCGGTGTTAATCTGAGTGTTTTGTTCTACCCATAGAAGTCAGTGAGAGTAACATTCTGATACTTCTAAGTCTAAGTCAAAGGATGCTTGGTCTTGTGGAACACTTACCCTTGGACTACCTTGGGGCCACCTTGTTGAAGAGAACATTTGAAGAGACCAAAATGAAATGCCCTAAGGCTGTATGAAAAAGAGATGCCCAGTCAAACTCTAGCTATTCCAGCCCAAGCTGCTCAAGTGATTCCAGATGAGACCCAGGGCATGTTGGAGCAGTGAGCAGTCATCCCCCCAAAGCCCTGAACAAATCATATATTTAATTGCAAATGCAAATTGCAAAATAAATATTTTTTATTTGTTAGCACTAAATTCTGTAACATATCAATAGATAATTGGAACAAATGCTGTTATGGCAGTTTAGATTACAGGTTCTGGCACTTGGTTCAGCTGTCACTGCAAGGCTTGGACCCAAGCCATACCTCACTCAAGACGTGGAGTGGTGCTCCTTGTTAGCAATGTCAGTATTCTATTCCCTTGCATGATCTAAGGGGCAAAGCTTGTTTTTATAGACTCCAGATAAAACTTGCTTCTATCCCAAATAAATACCCATTATAAAAGCCAACAGATTTCTGGTATTTTGCATCAGCACCCCTTTGGCTGACTAATACAGTATCTGTCATTATAAAAAATTTTCCTGTGGGAACTTGTATATTAAAAATGTATCCTTTAAAAATTACATTCTAAATATTTGTCTCAAGAGTAGAGAAATGTAACTAATTTTCAGATATTGATCCTATTTACAGCAAACCAGACACACTCCTTTATTAATACCCATAATTGTCAAAGTACTCTTTCACAAGAGTCTATTCCCATACTTATGCTTTTCAAAATATCATTTGTTTTCCAGCCTTCAGTGAATTGTTACCAAGAATTGTTGACATTGGGCTTGTCTTTTACATAATCGCAAAGTAAATGCCAATAAACTTCTGTTTATCAGCCTTGAGATAATGATGTAAAATCATTCTTAGGTATTCATTGAAATGTGTTTGAGTGTCTGAATGCAACTTATCTAGCTTGCCCTATACCATTAAAGCACTCACTTGATAATGGTGTGTAATTCTTTTAATGTACTTTTGGATTGAGTTTGCAAGTATTTTCCTGAAAATTTTTGTATTTATATTCATTAGAGGAATTGGTCTGCAGTTTTCTTTGTTTGTAGTGTCTTTAGATGGCTTTGGTATTTGGGTGATGTTAACCTCACCAAATGAGTTGGTGTCATTCCTTCCTTTTCAAATTTTTGGAAGAGCTTGAGCAAGATTGGCATCAGATAATCTGTAAATGATTGGTAGAATTGACCTGCATAGCCATCTGACCCTGGGCTTTTCATTTTTCAAAGGTTTTTGATGACTATTTTAATCTGTTTACTTGTGATTGGTTTGTTGAGGTCTTCTATTTCTTCTAGGGTCAGTGTGGGTTGTTGGTGGGTCTATTAGTCAGCCAAATGGGTACTGATGCAAAGTACCAGCAATCTGTTGGCTTTTATAAAGGGTACTTATTTGGGGTAAAAACCTTCCAGTTACAAGGCCCTAAAGACTCAAGCTCAAGGTTACTTCTTTACCAAACTCTGTTGCCATGTATTGAAGAAAGATGGCAGGCAATATCTGTGAAGGTTCAGCCTTCCTCTTCCCTCTTAAGACTCTGTGGGTCCATGGGTCCAGCATCTTCCCATCTCAGTTGTAGGGCATAGGGCTTGTCTCTCTTCCCAGGGCTCATTTTTTCCAGGCTAGATTGATCTGTTCTCTTTATGAGGTCAGATTTAAACTATCATAAAAATGATCCATCTCTCATTCTGGGGCTTCTGCTATGTTTATGGAGCTGTCTGTCTTTCTCTGAATCTTCTCTGTGTATCTACTTCTGTGTTCTCCTTTATTGTCTGTTTACATAGCCCACAAATGAGGTAGGGACTCAAACTGAATAGCCCTAATGATGTGGTAAAATCAAAGCTCTAACCTTAACATAATTTAATCAAAAGCATCTCAGCTGAATCAAATACAAAGGGTATAATGCCCAGAGGAACAGACCAGTTTACAAACATAATCTCTCTTTTTGGTGTTCATAAATAATCTCAAACTGCCACATGCCACCCTATGAGTTACAAAAAGACATAACAATATTTTTAAAAAACTTAAATGCTTTCAGTTAGCAAAGGTAAGCACAAAATCATATCACAATTGGTTTAAAGAAATATAGTTTGTCTTGGGGCAAAATCCTCTCTGGCTTAAACCTATGAAACTTAGAAAAGAATTTATTTGCTTCCAATATACAAAGGGACAGACATAGGATATCAATTGCATTACAATAAGGAGAATTAGGAATGGGAAAATGTGTCACAGATCCCTTAAAGTTCTGAAATGCATACTTCATTAGATTTCAAAGTCTGAGAGTCATTCTTAAGATGATGGTTTCTTAAGATGATGGTTTCTTCTCATCCTTGGGATCTCATGGGGACCCACCCTTTCCACAAGCTTGTGTAATGGCCCTCTTCTTGCTTCCACACTCATCAAGCATCTCAGTGGCAACCGAGCTTCAGACCTCACCCTCCAAGAACATTGGGGTGATGGCCACACTTCACCTAATCTCTACAGTAGAATCTCAACCAACTTAGTACAGTGAGGTCAAGACAACATTCTCCCTAATCTCTGGTATACAGGCTCAACTCTCCCAGAGCAATGAGTTGCTGACTAGACATTCCCTAATTTAATGGAGGCAGACCCACCCCTCTCAGAACTATAGGGTGTCAATCTCTCTCTCCCCAACCCTTGGAGAATGTGCTCCACCCTCTCTGTAGCCTGGAGTGACAAACTATCCTTGAACAGTGGGCTGGAACCTCCACCCTCCTCAACTGCTAAGGCAAACTCACCCTCTCTATATACATGTGTGGGGTTCCTCTTTTGGCCCAAGGAGATGTCTTAATTCCAGACCTCAGCTTTCATGGTTTTCCTCTTAAAGCCATTTCCCCTTTCATCTCTCCCTTCCATGTCCCTTTTAGTCCAGGCTGACAGCAGCTTTGTTCATACAGCTCTAGCAAAAAACTTGTTGGTTTAGCATGCTGGAAGCAGATGTCCATGCCATCAGATAGTAGAATTTTCCACAACTCTTTCCTGGATAACTGTATTTTCAATCCTCATTTAAAAGTTTAGGTTTAGTTAAGTCCTAAAATGGGGTGCTATCATCTGGGAGCTTAATTTCCAGAAGCTTGGAATTTCTGGAATAAGTTTCTGTTTGCTTTCTGCCCAACAACCTAGTTATCTGCTTATCTCTTTCCTCTAACATTTTGCTATAATAAACATGCTGCATTTTCCACATTTAGTTTGAAAATCTCCTTTGCTAAATGTCCAAGCTCATAGTTTTCTGCCTTCCATACAGCATCAGGAGTCAATCGCTAAGTTCTCTGCAACTTTAAAACATGGATTGCCTTTCCTCCAGATTCCAATAATAGTTTCATCATTTACTTCTAAGGCCTCATCAAATGTCTCTTTAGTGTTGATATTCCTACCAACAGTCTCTTCAAAGAAATCTAGGCATTTTCTATCAAACATCTCCCAATTCCTCCAAAAGATACCTTTACTCATTTATAAAACCATTCCAGCATTTTTGGTAATTTCAAAAGCACCATCTCACTTCTCAGTACCAAATTCTGTATTAATCAGCCAAGTGGGTGCTGATGCAAAGTACAAGAAATCTGTTTGCTTTTATAAAAGATATTTATATGGGATAAAAGCTTACAATTACAAGGCCCTAAAGAGTAAAACTCAAGGTTATTTCCATACCAATGTCTGTTGCCACATGTCAAAGCAAGATAACAGGTGATGCCTGTGAAAATTCAGCCTTCCTCTTCCCTCTTAAGCGTTGGTGGGTCCAACTTCTTCCAATCTCAGCTGCAGGCTGGCATGGGGCTCATCTCTCTTCCCAGGACTTGTTTCTTTCTGGGCTTAGCTGCTCTATTTTCTTCACAAGGTCAGATGTAAACTATCAGGTGAATGGCTCATCTCTCTTCCTGGGGCTTCTGCCATGTCTATGGAGCTGTCTTTCTTTCTCTGTGTATCGTCTCTGTATATCTACTTCTGTTTTCTCCTTGACTGAGTGTCCACAAAGGGGGTGGGGCTCAAAATGAGTTGCCCTAATTACATGGTCTAATCAAAGCCCTAATCTTAACATAATTTAATCAAAAGCATCTTAGCTGAATCTAATACAATCAAAAGGTATCATGCCCAGAGGGACAGACCAGTTTGCAAATATAATCTCTCTTTTCGGAATTAATAAATAATCTCAAACTGCCATAGTGTTTCTAGTAATTTGTCCATTTCATCTACATTGTCTAGTTCATTGGCGTACAGTTGTTCATAGTATCCTCATGATCTCTCTTATTTCTCTGGGATCAGTAATAATATCCCCCTTATATTTTTTTAGTTTATTTATTTGCATCTTCTCTCTTCTTTTTTTTGTTAGTCTAGCTAAGGGTTTGTAAATTTTGTTGATCTTTTCAATGAAACAACTTTTGGTTTTGTTGATTCTCTCTATTGTTATTTTGCTCTCAATTTTATTTATTTCTGCTCTGGTTTTTACTTTTTTCCTTCAACTTGATTAGTGATTAGTTTGCTTTTCTTTTTCTAGTGTGTTCGAGTATGTAGTTATATCTTCAATTTTGGCTCTTCTATTTAAATGTAAGAATTGAGGGCAATCTATAAATCACTCTCTCAGCACTGCCTTTGCTGTATTACATAGATTTTGCTATTTTGTGTACTCATTTTAATTTTTCTTGACATGTTTGCTGATTTCTCTTGCAATTTCTTCTTTAACACACTGATTATTTAAGTGTGTTGTTTAATCTCCATATATTTGTGAATTTTCATTTTTTCTGTCAGTTTTTTTATTCAAGCTTCATTCCATTATGATCACAGAAAGTGTTCTCTATAATTATGATCTTTTAACTACTGAGTCTTGTTTTGTGTCCCAACATATGGTCTATCTTGGAGAAGTATTCATAAGCACTTGAAAAAATGTGTATCTTGCTGCATTGGGGTTTATTGTTCTATAAATGTCTGTTATGTTTAGTTCATTTTTCTAATTATCCAAGCCTTCTCTTTCCTTTTTTATCCTCTGTCCAGATGGTCTCTCCAATACTGAGGGTGGTGTATTGAAGCCTGCAACTATTATTGTAAACATATATATTTTTCCCTTCAGTTTTTCCAGTGTTGCCTCATGAATTTGAGGTGTCCAGGTTAGGTGTACATAATATTTACTACAGTTATTTCTTCTTGGTGAAATTACCAAGGTTTCAGCCATTATTTCCTCACATATTCTTACTGCCCCCTTTCCATTCTCTTCTCCTTCTGGAACACTGATAACATAATGTAAATAGATATTCTATTAGTTCTGTAACAAATGCCATAATTTCATTTCCTATTTAGGCTCCATGTTAGGTAGGCTGTTCAAATAAACTTACCATACAGGTTAAACTAGATAGTGCAGCAAAGAAACTTAAAAATTTTCCCAACAAAATTAATTTGTCCTTTTTGGTAAGTTTTATCATACCAATAATATTAATTTTTTTCCTTTGTATTTAGAATCACCTTAGTCTTTAGATTATCCCATTTACCTTTTAATTGGAGTCAGATTCTTTCTTTAGCTTCTTTAATTGAGGTGGTCTTTTAGAATTAATGCGGCTTTTTTAGCACCTTTATTGCTGGCAAATTTTAGCTCTGAGTTTCAAATGTCATAGTAACAGTTAAAGATCTAGGGAGATATTAGGTCATACAAAAAGAGTAAAGCCATCTCACTAATTAGAAATAACAATTAAAGCATAGGAATAAATGTGACTGTTGCAAGAGTCAGGTATTAATTCCCTTGTGAGTATTTTAAGTAAAGCTGTTTATACATACATTTGACAATTTGTATTGTGGTCAATAACCACAGACAATTGCAGAAGTTTTGTTTAATTTTACTTTTACACTTTTACCAGCATTATGTTAATCAACAGGTAGAGCATAACTTATAGACTCACATGCTTCATTTTTAAATTCCCTTTTTGTTAATGATGAGAGGACCACATGCTCTTTTAGAGATGCATCAGAGAAAAACAGGATAATTCATAAACAAATTTGGTTGTTTGCATGAAATGAAACATTCTTCTAAGAATAAGTAGAACTGTAACTAACAATATCATTCTTATGCAGATCAGTAATAGGACATAATATGGAAGGTTAAAACATTAATTCTGAGAATTTTATACAATCTCTAAATACATAAAAACATTTTAAATTTTTAAATTTTATTGAAGTATATCATTCATATATGAATATACATAAGCAATAAGTGTATAGTAAAAGTTGTGAGCTTGTAAAATAAAAATGCGTAACATCTTTCAAGGGAACCATACATCACCCCACCACCAACAACTTGCATTGTTGTGAAACATTTGTTACAAACTATGAAAGAGTATCATCAAAATATTATTACTAACTATAGCCTGTACCTTACATTTGGTGTATTTCCCCCTCAACCTACCCTATATATATATATTATTACAGAGGTTGTAAACTTACAAAATAATCATGCACATATGTAGAATTGCTATACAACAGCCCTTCACCAACACATGACACTGTGTTGGAATATTTGTTACAGATTATGAGATAGTATCATCAGACTATTACCATCAACCACAGTCCATAACATACATTTGGCACACTTGTCCATAACTCCCCATTATCAACACAGGACATCTTTGGCACTGATGCAAGTATATTATAGTATTGCCATTAACCACAGTCCATAGGTCACACCAGTTGTACTTTTCCCATGCTTCTCTACATTCTCACCTCCCTGCAATAGTGGAGACTCTTGTATAGTTACCAAAAACCACAGTGGGTTCACTGTGTTATTCAGTCCCTCAATTATCCTCTAGCTTTCTTCAATTGACATTTACATCCCTAGACTCCCTTTTCAGTATCAATCCCATTTATAAACCCACTGCTACTCACTATTATGTGTTACCATTAATTCTATACATTTCCACACTTTTACAGTAAAGTTAGTTAAAATTTTTACATATATTAAGCATCAGTAGTCCTTCTCAGCCCTCCTCTTATTTCCAAATAGCCTATATTCTAGGTTTTAACTACATGCATTTATTATTTGTACTTAGTTTATATAAGTGAGACTGCAATATTTGTCCTTTTGTGTCTATCTTACTTTACTTAGCATAATGTCTTCAAGATTCATCCATGTTTTCATGTGTGTCCCAATTTCATTTCTTTTTACTGCAGCATAGTATTCCATCATATGTATATACCACATTTTGTTTATCCATTCATTGGTTGATGGATACTTTGGTTGTTTCCACCTTTTGGCAATTGTGAATAACATCGCTATGAACATAGGTGTGCAGATGTCTGTTCATGTCACAGTTTTCAGTTTTTCTGGATATATTCCTAATAGAGGAATTGCTGGATAATGTGACAGTTCTATATTTAATTTCCTGAGGAGGCCTCCACAGAGGCTGCACCATTTTATAATCCCACCAATAGTGAAGGAGTGTTCCTATTTCTCCATATCCTCTCCAGCACTTATTGTTTTCTGTCTTTTTAATAATGGCCATTCTATGCAATGTCAGATAATATCTTACTGTCATTTTAATTTGCATTTCCCTAATACCTAGTTATATGGAACTTTTTTTTCATGTCCTTTTTTGCCATTTGTATTTCCTCTTTGGAGAAATGTCTATTTAAACCTTTTGCCCATTTTTTAATTGCATTGCTTTCCTTTTTATTGTTGAATTGTATGAACTCTTTATATAAAATGGAAATCAAACACTTATGAGAAATGTGGTTTCCAAATAGTTTCTCCCATTGAGTGGGCTGCTTTTCCACTTTCTTTATGAAGTTCTTTGAATCACAAAAGTGTTTTAGTTTGAAGAGGTCCCATTTACCCATGTTTTCTTTTTTTAAAATTTCTGACTTTATTTAGCATATGGATAGTTCATCACAGTAATAAATTAATATGTACAGTTACCAAAAAATGTTGGGCACTTTCCAAGGAAAATTTTCTGGAGGTATACACTCAAGTGTACGTAGAATCATTTAAACAGCTGTCTTTACAGTTTTCAAATCTAACAGTGTCGTGATATCAAGTTTTTGAAGAATAGAGTCTCTTCCTCTGTAATTCATGACTTAGGTCATTTGAGTTTATAAGGTTTCTTATGCATTTCAGTTCCTTCAAGCTACCAAACCTGATATTATAGAACTGACAGTTCAGAAAACATCTGATCCAATCACCTAATTGTACAGATAAAGAATCCATCGGCATTGTCAAAGATTACAAGCTACTAAGAGGCAGAGCCTGGACTACAAGTAGGTTCTTCAAATTCTCCGGAAATGTCTGTTGGGCTAAATAAGGCACATGCATCACAAAGAGCTCTAGTCATATCTAAAATGACACTGGTTTTACTTTCTGTTTAACATAGGATTGAATCTTGATGGTTCTTTTGTGGTTCACAAACAAATTTAGTGATTCAGCTGGTTTGGAAACAAAATTATTCCCATTATAGTAGGTTATCACAGATCACTGATTGTCAGAGAGGTTTTCTTTTCTCCTGGGATGTTCTGATGTTGGCAGCTTTTCTTCTTGTCCTTCTGTGCTCATAATAGACTTATGTCAAGGGTGTCTGATATTGTTTGAAATTCAACAGCAGAGGATGCTAACATGGCAACAATATCTACAAACCCATCACCTTTTGCATTTGGGGCAGTTCACTCCAGTCAGTTATCATGTATCCTGCTCTGTCTGTTTGGAAAATCTCTGGTTCTGTGACCAGGTTTGCAAAGCAGTTGTGGATTGCTTCAAGAGTGTCAGCGTCTTACATTGCAATGAGATTTCCCAGGACATGAAGAACATGCCATGTGATACTCCATGACATACCATGGTGATTTATTTTGTCTCAGCCTTATCGCTGCACATAGCCATGCTGCAGGCCAGCAGAAGTCTACACACCTGTCTTAATTTAAACCCCCAATGAGTATGTGTAGCCACATTTATCAATCAGTAATAGAATGTTCAAATTCTAGCAAGCCATTTTTCTCTTTAATTACAAGAGCCATTTCCCAAGCAACCTGTCAGACATAAGTTCATTTTTTTCAACTTTATTTATACACAGGAAAGTTGCATGTATACAGGGGAATTTTGAATTTCCATTTAAGTGATTCTAATTTTGTGCTACTTCTCAACACCAATGCAAAGGAAGATTAATGGCCTATCTTTAAATGTTTATTTTTCTTTGGGGCAACATTTCTCTATAAGAGTGCATGTCTGGTTTGGCTGCAGGTTATAGCACATTAGATGTGCTCCCATGGGCAAATCCTGTAGAGGCTTAACTTTTAGAAGTAATGACATGAAATGGTAATCAAGCTGAAAGCATCACCTCCAGCCATAAAGACTGAGCATTAACCCCATCTGGAGTTCAATTTCATTAGCCTTTTCTAAAAATAAACAAACAAAACCCAGATATAAGAAATGCTATATGCTCTGATCTGGCAAAACCATTGAAGCATCTCATTTACTAAGTTGACATATTTGGCTCTTCTCATTCTGTTATTAATTTTGCTTCATTTGGTTACTTGTCTTTTTATCTTGTCATGATTTTCAAGAAACATACAGAATATTGAAAAGGAACTCAATATTCTTTGACCATTTCACTTTTTTACTTTCTTTCTTACTTACTAACTTTTTAGCTCTGGAGATATTATGACCTCACTGTATTTTCTCTATTTCCACAGCCAGCACTTGAGACATAAAGCATGAGAGAAGAAGCCTGTTTAACAGAAACTGAATAGTCTAACAAAGAGGAAATTGGTTTGGGGTGGGAGCTGGAAATGCAGTACTGACAAAGGCAACTAATTTTCTTAAGTTTAGAATAGCAAAGATGGTGTCAAATTTCAAAGGAAGGGCTAATTTTAATAATCATAATAACCAAGTAAAAATACAACCCTTTTTTTTTTTGTTAAGGAATACTAATCACTTTGAAGTAGATGATTCTGTTATCAAATTCTGAAGTAACTAACTTTAAAATACAAAAATGATACAGCTGAGGGTAAAAAAGTACTGATTTGAAATTACCTTTTTTTAAAAATTGGATGGAAAATTGAGAACACTTCCAATTTAAAATTTTTTGCATGAAATATTGGTATGTCATGCTGTGCACTGCTTCTTTAACTGAAGGTGAACATGACAGTTGATAGAAAGAATCTACACTCTGTAACAGAACGATAAACCACAGAAAGGCTGTCTGGTGAGGAAGTCTGTAACTTTGCATTTGATTGTTCCATCTCAGCTCATTCCCAACTGTTTGAGTTTAGATTCCTAAGGCTTTCTTCAGCATTTAACCAATTCTTTGTTGGTGAAAGATGTTGGGATTGTTTTTCCACACATAAACTGATCTTTGTCATAAATCACTTTTACAATGAGACAGCAGGTAGGACACGTTGCCACGTCTTCCCCATTCTCCAAATTTTCCTTGGTGATGGAGAAGATATCCAGTTCTCCCATCACTATTTGTTGAATAGACTGCTCTGTCCCAGCTGAGGGTGTTTGACAAGCTTGTCAAAAATCATTTGACCATAGAGGTGAGGGTCTGTTTCTGAATCATCAATTTGGTCCCATTGGTCTATGTGTTTATCTTTATGCCAATACCATGCTGTTTTTATCATTGTAGCTAGGTAATATCTTTTAAAATCCAGAAGGGATAGCCCTCCAACTTTTCTTTTTCTTTCAAAGATCTTTCTGGATATCCAGGACCTCTTATCCTTCCAAATAAATTTGATAACTGTGTTTTCTATTTGTTTAAAATATGCTGATGGAATTTTTATTGGGATTGCATTGAATCTGTATATCAGTTGGGTAGAACTGACATCTTAATGATATTTGGTCTTCCAAGCCATGAGAAAGGAATGTTCTTCCAAATAATTAGGTCTTTTTAAAATTTCTGTTAACAATTCATTGTAGTTTTCTGAATGCAAGTGCTTTATACCCTTGGTTAAGCTTATTCCTAAATATTTGATTCTATCTGTTGCTATAGTAAATGGAATTTTTTTTCCTGAAGCCCTCTTCAGGTTGTGCATTACAATTGTATAGAAACACCACTGATTTTTGTACATTTATCTAATATCCTGATATTCTATTGAAATCATTTATTAGCTCTATCAGCTTTGTTACAAAGTATTTGGGACTTTGTAGATATAGAATCTTATCATCTGTGAATAGTGAAAGTTTTACTCCTTCCTTTCTGATTTAGATGCTTTTTTTTTCTTTTTATTGCCTGATTGCTCTAGCTAGAACCTCTAGCATTATATTGAACAACAGTGGTGACAGTGGCCATCCTTCCTTGTGTCTGATCTCAACAGGAAAGCTTCCAGTCTTTCAACATTGAGTACAATGTTAGCTGTGGGTTTTCATATATGGCCTTGATCATGCTGAGAAAGTTTCCTTCCATTTCTATATTTTGTAGTACTTTTATCAAGAAAGGATGTTATATTTTATCAAATGCTTTTTCTGTGTCAAGTGATAGAACCATATGATTTTTCTTCTTTTATTTATTAATGTGGTGTATTATGGTGATTGATTTTCTTGTATTGAACCACCCTTACATGCCTGGTATAAAACCCACTTGAGATGATGAATAGTTCTTTTGAAGTATTGTTGGATTCAATTAGCAAGTTTTTTGTTGTAGATTTTTGCATCTCTATTCATTAGAGAAATGGGTCTATAATTTTCTTTTTTCACAATATCGTTATTTGGCTTAGGTATTAGAGTGATATTGGCTGCATAGAATGAGGTGGTTGTATTCCTTTGTGTTCAATTTTTTAGAAGAGCTTGAGTAAGATTGTTGTTAAATCTTCTTTGAATACTTTGTAGAACTCATCTGTGAAAACACTTGGTCATGGGGTTTTCATGTTGGGTAGTTGATTGATGACACTGTTCCAGTCTCTTTACTTGTGATTGGTTTGTTGAGTTCTTCTATTTCTTCTAGGGTCAGTGTAGGTTGTTCGTAAGTTCCTAGGAATTTTTCCATTTTTTTCTACATTGTCTAGTTTGTTGGCATGCAGTTGTTCATATTATCCTCTTCTGATCTCTTTTATTTTTGTGATCAGTAGTAATGTCCCCATTTTCATTTTTTACTTCATTTATTTGCATCTTGTCTTTTTTTCTTTGTCAGTCTAGCTAAAGGTTTGTCTATTTTGTTAATCTTCTCAAAGAACCAAATTTTGATTTTGTTCATTTTATTTTTTTCTCAATTTCATTTATTTCTGCCATGATCTTTAATATTTCATTCCTTCTACTTTGCTTTGGGATTAGTGCACTGTTCTTTTTCTAGTTACTCCATTTGTGTAGTTAGGTCAATGATTTTAGCCCTTTCCTCTTTTAAATGTATACACTGAAAGCTATAAATTTCCCTCTCAGCAATGCCTTCAATGTAACCCATAGGTTCTGATATGTTGTGTTCTCATCTTCATTTCTCTTGACATATTTATTGATTTTTCTTGAAATTTCTTTTTTGACCCACTGATTATTTACGAGTGTGTTGTTTAATATCCATATATTTGTAAATTTTTCCTTTTTTTCACCTCATTGATTCCCAACTTTATTCCATTATGATCAGAGAAAGTGCTCTGTACAATTTTGATCTTGTTGAATTTGTTGAGATCTGCTTTGTGACCTAACATATTGTCCATCCTGGAGAACAATTCATGAGCATTTGAAAAGAATGTATATCCTGCTGTTTTGGGGTGCAATGTTCTGCACACATCTATTAAGTTTGGTTCATTTACAATATTTTTCATGTTCTCTGTTTCTTTATTGATCCTCAGCCCAGATGTTCTACCCAATGCTGAAAGTGGTGTGTGGAGTCTCCAACCATCATTGTAGAAATATCTATTTCTCCCCTCAGTTTTGCCCATATTTGTGTCTTGTATCTTGGGGCATCCTGGTTAGATGCATATACATTTTTGACTATTATTTCTTCCTAGTGAATTGCTCCTTTGGTAACAAATAATGTCCTGCCTTGTCTCTAATAACCTTTCACCTTCAATCTATTGGTTTCCTTGGGTCTAAGTCACGTCTCTTGCACACAGCATTTAGATGGTTCATGTTTTCTTATCCGTTCCACCAGTCTATGTCTTTTGATTAGGGACTTTAAACTATTAATATTCAATGTTATTACTGTAAATGCAGTTCTTATTTCACCAATTTTCACCTTTGGGTTTTACCTGTCATTTTATTTTGAACACTCTTTTGACACTCTTAGTTACTTTCACTGATATATTCTTTCTTTCTAGACTCTCTCCCAAGCCCCTCTCTCCTGTTTCTTTTCAGGCTGTAGTACACCCTTTAGTATTTCCTGCAAGACTGGTCTCTTTGTTATAAACTCTCTCAGTTTCTGATTATCTGAATATTCTAAACTCACCCTCCTTTTTGAAAGACAATCTCACTAGATATAAGATTATTGATTAGTAGTTTTTCTCTTGCAGTATCTTAAATATATCATATCACTGACTTCTTGCCTCCATGGTTTCTAATGTGAAATCAGAGTCTTATTGGGATTCACGTATATGTTATGTATCACTTTTCTCTTGCTGCTCTCAGAACTCTCTCTTTGTCTTTGGCATTTGACATTCTGATTATTTTGTGTCTCAGAGTTGGTATATTCAGATGTATTCAGACAGGAGTACATTGTGCTCCTTGTACATGGATATCTATGTCCTTCAATAGCATTGGGAAATTTTCTACCATTATTTCTTCAGATATACCATCTGCCCTTTCTCCCTTCTCTTCACCTGGGACTCTTATGACACATATGTTTGCACATCTCTTGCCATCATTATTTCCCTGTAACTGTTCAATTTTTTTCATTCTTTTCTTTTTTGTTCTTCTGTATGTTCACTTTTGGTGGCCATGTCTTCAAGCTCACTGATCCTTTCTTCTGCTTCCTCAAACCTACTGTTATATACCTCCAGTGTATTTTTTATCTCATTTCATGTGCCTTTCACTCCCATGAGATATGCTATTTTTCTATGTATGCTTTCCAATTCTTCTTTGTGTTCACCCAACATCTTCTTAATATCCTTAATCTCTTTAGCCATCTCATTTAATTTATTAAGGATATTTGTTTGAGCATCTATGATTATTGTTTCAACACTTTTATGCCATCTGGAGGCTTATCTTGTTCCTTTAACTGGGTCATATCTTCCTGTTTTGTGGTATAGATTGTAATTTTTTTGTAGGTGTCCTGGCATCTGGCTTACTAGGTGTATTTATTCTGATGAAGTTTCTCTCCTTGGGGCTTTCTTTCCTGTTCTCCATTGCTGGTTGTGTACAGCTGCAGATATAGTTGTTGCTGTAAGTGATGTATTAGTCAGCCAAAGGGGTGCTGGTGCAAAGAACCAGAACTCTGTTGGCTTTTATAAAGGGTATTTATATGGGGGTGAAAACTTAGTTACAAGGCCCTAAAGAATCGAACTCAAGGTAACATAAGAGATATTTTCTCACCAAAGTGTGTTGCCATGTGTTAAAGCAAGATGGCTGCTGATCTCTGCCTTGTCTTTCCTTCCTTCTTCCTTTTAAGGCTCCATGGGCCCAGCTTCTTCCAATCTCAGTAATAGGCTGGAGGACTCATTTCTTTCTGGATCTTCTCAGCTTCTCAGGGCTCTAGTCTCTTCAGCTGCCAACTATCAGATGAATGTCTCATCTGTCTTCCTGGGGTGCAGGATCAAAGCTGACAAAGTTCTGTCCTCTAGTATGTATGGAGATTCTCTCTTCCCATGTGTATCTTCTGTTGTGTGAATGTCCATTTATATAGTCCACAAAGGGGTCAGGGACTAATGCCCTACTGACTTGGTCAAATCAAAGCTCTAATATTAATTTAATCAAATAAATAAAAAACCTTCAAATTTAATACAATCAAAGGGTATCATGCCCAGATGAATAGATGAGTTTAAAAACATAATCTATATCTCTTTTTGGAATTCATAAATAATATCAAACTGCCATGGCTCTGGAGACTGAATCTGCCCATTTTGCCCCAGGAACTAATAAAGCTTCCCAAACTCTTCTTAAGTAACTCATATTTTCCTTCTACAGATTTGTCCAGGAGAAAATTAGAATATTTCTTTCAATTTTATAATACTTCCCAAACTCTTCTCATGCAACTCATAATATATTAAACTTTCAGGACCTCACTTTTTACAAAGTGAAAAAACAACTTTTTTTTTCTGAAGTTTGAAATAAAAGATATACTTTAGGGTTTGATTTAAAATACCAGAAATGGTTAGGTTTGACAATTATGTTTAAACCTCAACAATATTTTGTTCTTTGTTACCTTAAAAGGGAGAAAACATATCTTCTATTATAGTAAAGGCTTTGTTTTTATTTTTATTTTTTACTTCATGTTAATGAAGTGCAATAAGTCATTTTAATAAAAATATAGACTCTCTGCTTTTTATGTTGATTATTTAGAATATAATTTCATAGTTTCTTACTAGAAACAGTCTAATAATTTAAGAAAACGTTGTCACCTTATTAGAGACAATTAAATTTTAGTTTTGTATCAACATACCATTTGATAAATAAGTTTATCAAACCTTAGCATTGATTACAACAGATAAAATTTGTTTCTACACACCTTTTGTAAGTTTTTACATTCATTCACCTTTCTGCTTTACATTCTGTGCAAAACAATTATTTCACCTTAACACAAAATCATATCTTTAAATAAAGTTCTAAATTATACTCGACATTTATTAAAATGAACAAAATATACTTCCACAAACCCTCTACAAACTTCCATATCCATTTAGGTCTTGCACATATTCTTCCCTCTCATTTTGTGAAAGCCAGCCATCTTATCTTAGGACAAAACCACAGTCTCTTATACAAACTTATCAGCATTGAATAAAACATAATTCACTCCCATCAATCTTTGACAACTTTCCATATATACTCAGGTCTCATATTATATATTTCTACCTCTCATTCTGTGAAAACTAGCTATTTCACTTTAGGCAAAACTATGTGTTTTTCTTTAACAAAGTGTATTGTGCATACTTTATATACCTCCACACATCAAATTATAAAAAAAGACACTTGAAATGCTTTCATATATTCTGTAAAACAAAATAACACTTTTAAACTAATAATTTTATTAAACACAAATTTGCATTGTTTAATTAGCATAAAGATCTAATAGATATAATGCTAGCTTATTTTATCAGTATCCATATAAACCTAGGGAGATTACACTCAAGTAGAGTAAAACTGAAAAAATGATAGTTTACTTAAGAAATGTATTTTTCTCTTCCTCCATAGAAGGTTAAAACCTCTTTCTTTCAATAATACCTTAGAATTATGAATAACCTTAAAAGAATACTGATTATTAGGCTCTGGAGAATATGCTACAATTGTCTAATTTGTCTCAATCACAATCTAGAGAAAACTTTTCATAACTTTCAAGGACATTTTCCTTTACTTACTGAAATTTGACTGTTGCGGCAGCTGGAATGAAAACCCAGGCTGCACTCTGAGGGGCAGATGAACAAAGTTTTATTATGCGTGGGCTCAGAGGAGAGTCCAGTCTCCAAAACATCTGAGCCCAGTGTGTTGGTTTTCATAAGTTTATATAGGGACTCTAAGTGGGCAAATTCCTAAGCAAGCGGCAGGCAGGGGTTGCAAAAGCAAAAGGAGTGAGGTTAGCTTATCTTCCTAAAGCAGAGGGCTATTAAGGAGGAGAAGAGTCATTATCTGTTTAGAGTTCCAGTTGAAAGGGGCAAGCAGGGAGTGCTTATATTCCTAATGATGTGGATTCCAGGGAGAAAAAGGAGGAGGGGAGAAAGGGATTTTCCTAAAGCTGTGGTTTCTGCTGAGAGGGGTTAGGGTCCCAGCACTTCCTTTATCATTCCCCCCTTTGATGCCCTTATAATTCTTTATGGAGCATCATCTGCTAACATGGAGATTTTTCTATAGTCCCCAAGGGCTGATATTTAACATGAGGTATTACCTGGTGTTTTAAGGCATTTAAGCAGGAAGTGATGTATTGTATTAGGTACCATAGAATGCATGGCCCAAAAGTTAAGAGGAAGAAGACTGAAACTATTATTGGCATGAGTGGTAAAATCCAGGAAAGGAGATATGGGAAGTAGTTCCCATTGGCAGATACCTGGTATACACGGTTTAAGTGGTCTTTGGCTCATTATTTTAGCAGGACCTCCTTGTCCCTAACTATCCCTGAGGAATTTGCATAGAAACAACATTCTTCCCCCTGGACCTGGCAGATGCCCCCTGAACCTGCGGTGAGCAAGTCTAATCCTCATCTGTCTCGTAAAACTACTTGTGCCAATTAGTCTATCTGATCTTGCAACCTGTTGAGAACCCCTGATATTGCTTCGAGGTCATTTGATGTTTCCTGTGCTAGTGTTTGTAAGCTCTCTGACCAACTGAGAATGAGGCCTTTACTAATGCTGTGCTCCCAAGTATTCCTAGTCCTAAGAGTATTGGAATTTCCTGTATTGCTCATTTTGCTTGGGAGAGCTCTCCATGCAATTCTTCTCCATACACTGAGAACCATGGTACTGGTCAAGCCAGGTAACAGATACCCTGTCCATCCTGGGGTAGGCACCAGTAGGCGTTGATGCCACAGACCTAGATGGCTGAGTTTGTGGTGCATCAGTTGGGCTCATTGAGTGGGTGGGTGGTGTCACAGTTGACCTTTCCAAGAGGGAGGATGTTTGAAGGAGACCTGGTAGTTATGTTTTTACAGTTAGCCAGTTTTCCTGGAGGTTCGGACTGGGAGGGGCTTTGTCCCTGTCGCAGAGCTGTTGTGGATCAGAAGGGTTATGTTCCATGGGAGAGGTATGGGGAAGATGGTTAGGCTTGAGGAAGTGCATAGCCATCAGGATGCAGCTATGTCAGGCTGGGATTCATTTAGGAGTTAGTGGAAATTTTGAACCTGGTTCAAAAGAACATTTTAGAGGACTCTTCTAACTTTGGCTTTTAGCATGTGGGCAGCTTTACTGATATTTTTCACCAGGGTTTTCTCTGGGGGTTGGGTTCAGTTGGACTAGTATGAGGTCCCCTGGCTCCGGCCCTGCTGGGTTGTATATACCAATTCCTAGTTTTAGTCCTGTTTGGGTCTTTAAAAATGTATTTTCTGATCTGATGGTTATGTTTAATAAGGTGAGTTTTACAGGGTCACAGATTTCTATGTCACATGCTGCCAGGCTGGGGATTTTCTGTAGGAGACATAGAAAAGTTGGTGGGACCCCCTTCCAAGGAGTGGTGGCACCTACCAGCAAGCTCCAAGAGCAAATGTACCCACCACTGTTTTGGGGGTCTTGGCAGAGTTATTTGTCATAACTCCCATAGTTGCAGCCCCTACGCCCTCTCCTGGGAGCAGGTATGAGGGTGTGGGGGTATGGGGCAACTATCAAGGTATAAGTAGCATGATCTTGGATTGCCCTGCAAGTGTCAAATATTGCACAGGCTGAAGTTGCACCTTCCAAGAATGGAAATGAAGTGTTCAGCACAGATTGTTTGCCCCAGCTTTGACTAACTTGGAGCTGCCATAGATTTTGGGGGTGGGTATTAGCTCCTAGGGAGGGGGCAAGGAAGGAAAGGAAAAGCAAGTCAAGGCACAGAATTATCCTATTATACACCAGTAAGCAATTGCAATTAGGGCTCTATTCACTATAGTCCAGTCTGCAAGGGCTACAGCATCGTATCCAACTCCAAATACCAAGGCAAGTAGGCCATATAAGCACAAAATCCACCAGGAGCAGGGGTCCATTCAGCAGGCCTTTTATGAGATTGCTGCTCAGGGATCTCAGGCAACTCACATGCTCAAGGGGTGACCAGGTACAGGTTGGGCTGTCCAGCTGTCCTGCTCTTTATCAGGGTGTGCCTCCTTGACCTTGGAATGATGGATCCAAGGGACGATGCCTGCAACATTATGAGCAATAGGAGTTACAAAGATCACAGTATATGGACTTACCCAGGAAGGCTGAAGGGGTTCTTTTCTCCAGTCTTTGACCCAGACTAGGTCCCCTGGCTGGTGGGGGTGCACTGGGTGTCCCAGGGGTATGAGGATCTGGGACAAGGCAATTTCATATATTTGAGCTAGAGTTTTTCCCAGCTACTGGAGAATGGAATCTTGGCTAGCCTTCCCCAGAAGTTTGAGATTTCCTTTGAAGGCCTGTATAATTGGGGGTGGCCTTCCAAACAGAATTTCAAAGGGTGAATAGCCTGTGGGTCCTGAGGTGCAGCTAACTTGGTGAAGGGTTAAGGGAAGTAAGTCTACCCAGGGGAGACCAGTTTCTTGGCAGAATTTGGCTAGGGTGGCTTTGAGGGTTCGATTCTTGCATTCAACTTTCCCTGAACTCTGGGACATGTAAGCAGTATGGAGTTTCCACTTGATTCCTAACATTTTCATGACTTCTTGGACTATGGCACCCATGAAGGCAGGGCCACTGTCACTTCCAATAGACAGTGGCAGCCCATGTCAGGGAATGATTTCTCTAAGTAAAACCTTAGTCAACACTCTTGCCTTTTCGGTGCAAGTGGGGAAAATTTCGACCCAGGCTGAAAAGGTGCATATCATCACTAACAGATATTGGTACCCCGGACTTGGTTTCATTTCTGTGAAGTCTGCTGTGAGATCTTCAAAGGGGTCTGTCCACATGTGCTTGACACCTGCCAGAGCATGGGAGCCCTGCAGTGGGTTGTTTTTGACACAAACTTGGCACTGGCTGCTGATAGTGGCACAGAGAGAAGCTAGGCAGTCTATATAGTAGTATCTCCTGATCAAGACTTCTAGCACAGTTTTCCCTAGGTGGGTGAGTTTGTGGTATTATTAGATGAGGGCATAAGCAGCTCCTTTTGGGATGAAAATCCAGTTTTCCAGGAGCAGCCAAGTTCCTTCAGGGGTTCAGCTTCCCCCTTCTCTCTTGGCCCATTCCTGTTCTTCCCAGGTATAGCTTAGTTGATTATTTTCTTCTCCTAAGAGGGACAGCTGCAGTATCAATTCTGGGACTCGTGTTATGTGGGTTCCTTCAACTGTTTGCTGAGCTACTTCATTGGCTAGCCTGTTTCCTTGAGCGACCATACCCATTCATTTCTGATGTTCCTGGCAGTGGATGATGGAGGCTTTGTCTGTTTTCCAGATTGCTTCTAACAATTGGAGGATTTCTTCTTTGTTTTTTATTTCCTTTCCCCCTGCACTTAGGAGACCTCTTTCTTTATAAATTGCCCCGTGGATATGAACAGTAGTGAATGCATACTTAGAGTCAGTATAAATGTTTACCACTTGCCTGACAGCTAGCTGCAGGACTCAGACCAGCGCCCAGAGTTCTGCTTGTTGTGCAGACCATCCCCAGGGTAGAGATGCTGCTTCCACCACCCGTTCAGTGGTGGTGACTACATATCCAGCAAGCTTTTCCCTGTTTTTAACGAAACTGCTTCCATCTGTACATAGTGTCTGATCTGGGGAAGGGAGCAGTTTGTCTTGGAGGTAGGGGTGACTGGCATAAACTTCCTTGGTCACTTCAACACAGTCATGCTCAGGAACCCCTTCCTTCTCCGGTAAAAAAGTGGCAGGGTTTAGACTACGCACTGTTTCTATTGTCACTCTGGGGTTTTCACAGAGTAAATCTTGGTAATGTGCAAGTCAGGGATTCGATATCCACCGAGGCCCCTGTGAGTTCATTAGGGCAGTGACTGCATGTGGCACCATAACATGAATAGCTTGTCCGAGGGTTAATTTGTAGGCTTCTTTGATGAGGGTTAGGGTTGCTGCTAGGGCTTTCAGGCAGGGCAGCCACTCTGCAGCCACAGAGTCCAGGTGCTTGGAGAGGTAAGCAATGGGTCTTTGCTAGAGGCCAACTGTTTGTGTGAGGACCACTATGCTACTTTGTTCTTTTCATGCATGAACTTAAAGTTTCAAGTTATATCCAGAAGCTCCAAGGCAGAGGCTCAGCCTAGTTGTCTTTTGATGTTTTGAAAGGTCCCCTGATGAGCTTCTCCCCAGGCAAAGGATTCTTTTTCTGTACCAGTCAGAACTTTGTAAAGGGGTTTGGCCATGGCTGCAAACCCGGGAATCCAGATGTTGCAGACCTTTGCAGCCCTGAAGAACTCACAAAGCTTTCTTCTTGTGGTGAGGGTAAGGATGGTGCAGATCACTTTCTTTCATTCTGGTCTGAGCATCCAATGCCCTTGTGTGATTCTGAACCCCAGGTACTTGACCTGCTGTTTACAAATCTGGGCTTTTCTCCAAGACACTTTGTACCCAGTCTGTGTTAGAAGTTGTAGGAGATTTTGGATCCCTCTCCAGAAGTCCTCTTCCATTTCACTGGCAAGTAGGAGGTCATCTATGTATTGCAAGAGGGCACACCTGCAGTCTTTCCAGGGGTAGGTGGCCAGATCTGCTGCCAAGGGTTCCCCCAAAAGGGTAGGGGAGTTTATGAAGCCTTGTGGGAGCCAGATCCAAGTTAGCTGAGCTTTCTGCTGGGTTCTGGGATCTTCCCACTCAAAGGCAAAGAGAGGCTTTCTAGGTGGCAGCTGTCCTAGCAAAGTGTACAGATTAGGGGCAACCTTATGTAAGGTGAGAGTGTCATTATTGATGGCTCATAAATCCTGCACTGGTCAATATCTGGTCCCATCTGGCTTTACCAGTGAGCTCAGTCACCCCTATTTGGGGTTGAGCCCTGCCAGCCCAATCAGATGGTCTTTGGAGCTCAGGTCGGTATTTCCCTTTAGGGATGTTCCCTCTATGTGCCTAATTTGGGGGCACTCATTTTTCCAGCGCCCACTTTATTTGCAGTAAGCACATTGGTTTCTGGTCAGGAGCACCCTTCTGGTGCATGTCCCCCCTTTTTAAGGTGGGTTCAGGATATCCCAAGTTTGCTGCCAGTAGGGAAGCTTGATATTTTATTTTCTTCTTGGCCTCTCATTTGGCAGCTTTGTCTTGATTGATGGATACTTTGTTAGGGACTTCAAGGAGTTAGGAGATGTTTATCACCACGAACCCTTCTAATTTTTGGTGCTTTCTTTTAATGTCCATTGCTGCCTGCGCAACAAAGGCAGCATTCACCACCCTCTGCTTTTACGGAGCTTTTGGGTCAAAAGGGGTGTAGATTCTGAAGGCCTCGCAAAATCATTTATAGAAATCTCCCAGAGATTTGTCAGGCTTTTAAGTGACGAAAGTCATCTTTTTCATGTCTGTGGATCTTTTTGCCCCTTCTCAGACCCCTCGAAGGAGCGCTTCCCAAAATTGCTGGAGCACAGCCAATCCCTGATCAGTGTTGAAGTCCCAGTTCTGTTGGGCTTCTGGCAGTGCCTCTCGTGCCCAATATTCCGGGTTTAAGACACCAGTAGGGGCCTGCTCCTGTGGCCATGTTCGGGCTTTTGGCAGAATCTGTCATCTCTCCTCCGTATTAAACAAAGTCAGGAAGAGTTGGCAGCAATCATCCCAAGTAGGACAATGGGTTTGGAAAATGGATACCATGAGATAAATAAGGACCTGGAGCTTTTCTCAGTAGGAGGGGCTGTGGTGCTTCCAGTTTAAGATGTCAGTAGTTGTGAAGGGCTGGTAGTACAAAACAGGCCTCCCATGTTAGACGGTCCCATCCTTGCTGATCTGGCCAGACCCTGCGTTTCACGGAAGGGCATCTGTAATGCATGTTGTGTCGACCAGAGCCTCCTTGCTTTTGGGGTCTTGGGGCTTTCCTCAGAGGTGGTCGATGTTCCCAGATGGACCAAAAGTAGGGGTGTTCCTGGAAGACCTTCCTGCACTCCTGGGCTAGGAGGAGAGGCTTGAGTGGCTGGAGCGTATGGCGGTGGTGGTGGGGGTAGGGGGTTCTCCTCCAAGGACCCTTGATGCATGACTGGCTTCCAGAGCCCCATTCCCTGTGCAACCAAGACCCTGCTCTGTCCCCTTTTTCCAACATACAATTGAACCCAAAAAGGCAGAATCTGGGCTATCTCTAACCAAGAGTAGGTATAAGGAAACTGATTGGGGTGGACAGGAGTTCCTGTGACAACCAGCCACACTGCGCAGACCCTGGCTATATCCAGAGTCCTTTCTGAGGGCCAGTCAACATTAAAAGTGGGCCATTCTACTTCACATAAGGTTTGGAAGGTACCAGGTTAATCCGGATGTCATAATCTCCAGAAAAACCCTTTTTGAAATTCCTGAGCATGCAGTTTAAGACAGTAGGTTTTGACTGTGATGAGCCCATACCCTGCATCAATAGTGCAAGACAGACAAGGGAAGGGGTCGCCTCTTTCAAGTTCACTCAGATGCCCGCCTGTCTACATCTCTCATGAGAACTTTGGCTCATCTTAGCTAAGGCACCTGGGCAGAGTTCGGGTGGGCCGATATGCCGTATGGTGTAGCCGTGGAAAACAGGTTATGCCCCACACAGGCTCTGTAGCACAAGCTTTGGAGTCACAGACTGGAATAACAGAGGCAAGCCTCTGTCATCCTCACTCACACACACAATCACTCAGAGATTATGCAGTCCCTCCTGTAGGGATTGCCCTATTCTGGAATCTCGGTACATGAGGTTTCGGGAGGTTACCAGTCTCCCCTTCCATCTAGAAATGGGCCTGACTGAGCGCTTGGCACACAGAGGCCTTATCTTTCTGGAGTCTTCTGGCACTGTTCAGTCTGCCTCCCCACTAAGTCAGGCCAGGGTGTGGGGACATGGCCCACAGGGACCACTTCAGAAGGAGGTCCCATTAAGAGGACAGGTGGTGCCTACCTCATTCATTCGGAGATTGCTGCTGGCCATGCCTGTCAGTCCCAAGCTGGAAGCACAATGGGCCTGCTCAGTTGAGTTTCCCAGTCAGGGAACCAATTGTTGCAGCAGACAGAATGAAAACCCAAGCTGCACTCTGAGGGGCAGATAAACAAAGTTTTATTATGTGCAGGCTCAGAGGACAATCAAGTCTCCAAAACATCTGAGCCCCGTGTCTTGGTTTTCATAAGTTTATATAGGGACTCTAAGTGGGCAAATTCTTAAGCAAGCAGTCAGGCAGGGGTTACAAAAGCAAAAGGAGTGAGGTTAGCTTATCTCCCTAAAGCAGAGGGCTATTAGGGAGGAAAAGAGTCATTATCTGTTTAGAGTTGTAAATTCCCATTGAAAGGGGCAGGTGGGGAGTTCTTATCTTTCTAATGATGTTGATTCCAGGGAGAAAATGGAGCAAGGGGGAAAGGGATGAGGGGAGCTTATTTTCCTAAAGCTGTGGGTTTCTGCTGAGGGGGGATTAGGGCCCCAGCACTTCCTTTATCATGACAACGGGGATTTTTTAATGACTCTCATCTCAAGATTGTTAAATTTTTTTTACATTGGGTTTTTACAAAGCAAACTGTGCAAAACAAGCTTCATTCTTTAACATTTATCTTATGCCTGTCATTTTTAAGCCAGGCCTAATAGAAAGAATTTTAAGTCAATCCCACACTGTTCCATTTTTTCTGTACCCAGCTTCCTCCTATAGCTCCCCCCACTAGTTCATTTTCTTTTACAAGGTTAAGAAGAGCCCTGAATTCAAAGAAGGTTAAGAGAAGGCCCTGAGGGGAGGGATAGGTGAAATTGAAAGACTGTAGAGAAATCCAGGAAAATGTCTTAGTTTTTTTTTCAAAAAAGTTTGTCAGTTCAGATTTCTACATGGCCTTTAGTAATAACACTCCTGTAAAATTAATTGGTCAATGTCTAAGTATTTTAGCTTAAAAATTTAAAAGAGAACTAGAAGCTGAGCTTTTCTAATACTTGGTACTCCAGGAGTACACATTTACATATATAAGTACTTATTTAATTTTTAGCTATTTGAAGAATACTTTCTTAAGAATTTCCATTTGTTAATTTGGTATTACCATCCAGAGGTATAAAAATATGCAATGAACAAACGTACACACTAATTTGACACAATTTTCATTATTTTGTGATTGGTTTTGGTTTTTTTTTTTTTTTTTTGGTTTGGCTTGTTTCCAGGTTTCCCCTCAGTCCATGCCTTTGGTTTTTATGGCTTTTAAGATTTCCTTTGGGTTAGGGGTGATTTGCTTACTTTTCTTAGTGAACATCAGTGTTGCTTGCAGTGTGCTAGCTTGTCTTGGAGACACGTTCATATATAAAAAAAATTGGATAAACGGTTATCTGGGCATTTACCTGGTGGGCAGGTTTTTAGCCAGGGATGTACCTACAGGAGGCTATGTTTTTAATATTTGCTTTAAATTCAGTAGTAAACTTCCTTCCCCCTGGGTTCTTTCATCCCAGTTTCTGTCTTTTATATCCCAGCTTTCTCTGGGATTTTTCCCTTGGAGCAACTAGGACAATACTTTTTCCATTATCCTTCTTTCTTGTAATATACATATTGGCTGTTTTCTAATTTCTTAAGAATTCCTACCATCTATCAAGGGGTGGGAGGTGAGCAGAGAGGTCTTACCTTTACCTTTTTGCTGTAATCTTGTCCGAATTGTCTTTTGTTCATTTGTGTTTTGAGTGACACTCTTTGTGTTTTGAAGTACTTGTTATCTTTAACTTGGCTTTTAAGGAAATATTAGGGACTTTCTTTTGGTTCTTATATTACTTCACTTATGCTTTGTATATTTATAGTTTTAGGTACCCCTTTTTGATCTAAGTTAGTTTAGTCCTCTGGATGAGTTAATTCCATCTAATATTCTTTAATGGTACTGCTAAATTTGCTCTAGCATATATAGGGATGCCAGGATTTTCTCTTTGTTTGTTATCTGCTTCCTGCTTTGCTTTTTCGATTACCATTCTCCAGCCATCTCCTGTTATGAAAATATTTAGCAAGGCCTGAATACCAGCCCAATTTAGGTTATAGGTTGCAAGTATTGAAGTAATTATACTATTTTCTTTCGGTCTTCTCTATAGAGTTAGATACTATTTTCTAGTTAAAAAAATGTGATAGTGGGAATAGGATGCACATATAGACAAATTCTTTTGGGCCTCACTGTTCATGTATTCCTGCAGGTACTTCCCAGAGAAGTAGAAATTTTGCCAGCTCAACTGCTGATTTTAAAGAACAATCCTGGCCAAATTGAGTACCTTGATGGTATTTTGATCTCGGGTTTTTCTACCTCTGATAAAGGGGAATATATGGGAGGAGTTAATAAACACTCTATTGAATTTTCTGGACTTGAATCAGGGAAGACATAAAATTTTATATTTTCTCATTAATACTAGCTTTTGAGAGAGAAAAAATACGTGATCTCATCCCATTTCTGTTTTCTTCTACACAACAAATCTAATTGCAATACAGTGTTCTTTTCTATACAACTGAAGCAGGCTAGTTTAGGGAATAAAAAGAAGAATCTGGGATCTGGCAGCAACCTGGCTGTGAAACGTAGCCATGGGAATCATCCCTGAGGGAAAGACACCACAAGATGGCATCTGGAAGAATTTTGTGTGAATTTGCCATTTGGAATAGATTTCATCCAGGATCAGGGAAAAGTCCCAGATATTCTCAAGGGACCTTGCCATTGGGTCCCCCAGGGGAATTGATGGGTGGGGTAACTAATCAAAACTGGAAACAGCTGGGACTCCTCCCCCAAGCATTAAGAAGAGAAGGGGTAATTAATGGTTGAAAATCAAGCAAGGAAGTTAAATCAACCCCTCTTATTCCCCCTTTTAGGCCCTTTCTTTCCCTGCCTGGACCAGCGTGTAAGTAGACCTGGGGATTTGTAATCTGTAATGAGGATTTATAATCTGTAATGGGGACTTGTAGTTTGTAAATCAGCCCTTTGTATCCTTTTTAGCCTTTTTTTTGCCCATTTTCCTCTCTTTTCCTGGACCAGCATGCAAGTATACCTGGGACCCATAATCTGTTATTTTCTTTCTCTTATCTCATTTTCTTAATAAACTACTGGCCTAACTAAACCCACATGTACTTAAATTTATTTATGTAACATAGCCAAGAACCTAGAGAAAATATGGCAACATCCGGCAACACAACTGTACTCTGGCCATCTCTTTTCTGATTCTAAATCATATTGAAGCCAGAATTTGCTACAGAAATAAATTATTTCCTGCTTTTTCATAGACTTGTGGCTAAAATTTTTCCAGTTTTTCAAGTACAGCCTAAAGGTCTATATCTAGGAAAGCTATTAGAATTAAAATTTCACATTTTAGGGTATTTCAGTAATCAGTAACCAATTAAGAACACTTGAGTAATACAAATGCAGTAAGATACCAATTAGTAATTTAAAGAGACACTTAAGACTTATTATATCTAAGTAACAAACAAATGAACAAACAGACACTTAACACTTACTGTATTTACTAAATACCAGTTCACTGCTGGGTTACTTATTTCTCAGGAGTATACTCAACAGACTCAGGTCAGGGCCAAAAACCCTATATGGACTGGTACTCAGAAATAGGGAAGGTATACAGGTGAGAGTAAGGGAAATCATTCTGGAAGCAGGACCCAGGTCCTTAAAACCCAGGTTTAGAAGGCTTGACCCACTTGATGACCTTCCCAATCCACTTCTACCTTGATGAGCCAGTCACACAGTCAGATGTCCCGACTTAGAGCTGGAACCATTTCTCTCTTTGAAGCTTTAAAACATTATAGGGCCTGGAGTGCCAGTAAGGTAGCAAAACCCAACTGCTGAGCTTTTAGACCAACAAGGTCTAGTGGCCACAAAAATCTCAATAACCTGTGATATTGTTGCTGGATTTTCTCTAGGTCTTGGCTATGTTTCGCTCACCTTAGAAAGATTCATTGGCTTTCTGGCGGCAGCCCGAAGGCCACATAGGAAAGTCTGACGAAACTGGTAGAGAGCCTCCTTACCTTGATCCTGATTGTAATTCCAGTCTGGTTTGGTTGAGGGGAGCATATGTTCTATTTGGCCAGGGTCAGTAGTAGGTTCGCCGTCTCGGCTCAAGATGGCTTTGACAGCCTCCCTCCAGATATGATCTCTCTCCTCTGAAGTGAATAGGACCTGTAATAATTGCTGACAGTTATCCCAGGTGAGGTTATGGGTGAAAAAGATAGTTTCTAGGAGAGAAATCAAGCCTTGGGGTTTTTCTGAGAATGGTGGATTTTGATTTTTTCAATTATACAGGTCTGTAGATGACAAGGGGGTATATACCATGAATGGGAGACCATTCTCACCCAGACCTGGACCTGATTGGTGGAGGGCAGTAAGGGGAATGGGTCAGGAAAGTTGTGGGAAGCTGCAGAAGCTTGATACTGGGTGCCCCTTCACGTATGGGGGTGCTGGTTAGAGAGGTATCAGCGGTTGTGGGGAGTGGAGGGTAGAGATTGTTAGTGGCTGACTGGGTTAGAGGGGAAGGAGAGGGAGTGGATGGAGAGGGGGCAGATGGAGGGGAGTGAGGGTTAAGTTGGGGAGTAGGTAGGTAAGGGAGGGTTTCATCAGGAGCGTTCTGCAGGACCAAAGGACTGGGGTTTTTCACGGGAGCTTTTAAAGGAATTTGAGTCTCTGGCTGGGCTGAGCACCCATGTCCTGCAAGACAAATTTTTAGTTTCTTGGGAGTGTCTGTAAGAAGGTTTAGCCACAGACTGTTGGGAGGTCTGTAGTTCCTTCAGATGGCCAGCTCACACCAAAGGTGGGCCACTCCAATTCGCATAGGGTTCGGAAAGTCCCTGGGTTGAACTTGGCTCCATATCCAGCTGCTGCCTTCTTGAATTCTTGAATTTTTTTTTAGAAAACAGGCAAGGGGTGTGGTAGGACAAGAGGAGGATTGACCCATAGCAACGAACAGGAAGAACAAAGAACAGAAACTGAACAGAAACGTTACAGACAGATAGACAGACAGACAGACAGCTATACACAGACACACAAACCTTGAAAAACGTTACAGACAGGCAGACAGCCGGCTATACACACAAACACACAAACCTTGAGACAGCTGGCTCCACACACAGACACACAAACCTTGAGCCTATTCTGAGGCCCCGAGTGACATCTCACCCGGTGGCCAGGCCTTGGGAGTAGCGCCTCGACCGGCAGCCCAATGGCCTCCCCTAGATCCAGACTTAACTAAGCAGAACAGAACTGGCGGTTTCTTAGGTTGAATAATTAATTTCCCCTGGAGTTTCTGGCCAGACTGAGGACTGGTCAATCTCTGGTTAATCTCGGTTGGGGCCTCCAAAATGAAGCAAAATGCTTCATGCAAATAATGACTCCCAGGAGAAAGTTTCAATGAAACCTTTATTGGCGGCTGGGGCGCACTCCCCAGTAAGAGTTGCACCTAACCTCCGGTGACTGCAGTTTTTATAGAACTTCTTCCAATGTGGCTATAGCAACCGAAAACAGAATTGTTTTAATCATCATACATATTTCTATAGCAAAGCAATCAAGCAATGTTCTAAAAGCTGATGTTTGCCGTTAGCGTTCCAGCAGGGAGGGGGAGTGGTTGATCTTTGAAGCATGATGTACTGATTTTTTTCAGACCTGGATGGGCACCTGGTTTCCACCCCCAATTGTTAAAGGATTTTTCTACTGGGAATTTCTTGGTACTGTTTTAACTCCTTCTCAATGCTTCTATGACTCACTCAGAAAAAAAATGAATGCGATTTTAAAGGGGAATAAATCTCTGACCTCTTTCTCCCAAACATACAGTTTCCTAGAAGATATTTCCTATTTAAAATGATACAATTAAAAAATAATAATAATTCACAAACTTGGGACCTTTAATTTCTTAATCAATTTTTTAAATTATTTTCCCTCACAAAATGATTCTTGATGTCATAAAAGAAATGCTAAAAGCTTTAAGTCAATATTTCAGTTTTCTTGAGAAATATTGAGAAATACTGAATTTGAGAGTGAAAGCTGTATTGAAGGTTTCAGAAATTGTATCGCACATTTTTACTTACAACTGTCATTGGACAGAATAAAATAATAGCTAACTGACATACAGATAATGAAAGGTGATAAATAAACACGGTAATTCTTTGTTTCCATTCTTTGTAATAATTAACACTTAAAAATAATTTTCTTTTTTCATATCTGAATAAGTATTTACCTGGGTTTTATAATATTACAAGTTTTGCCAAGACCTGTTATTCTTTTCTCTTTTAACATAGACAATGGATTCTTATAGTATGTGTCCCTTAAATTAAATATAGAATATTTATTGACAAAAATATTATGTGTCCAAAATTCTGTTAGTTTCTATAGGGAAATATCAAAAATTATGAAACGCAGTCCCTGTTTTGTATGAGGAGGGGCAGATATGACACAGGTATAAAGTACTCTAAAATCATATTAAGTGACACATGATGTAGGTGCTAAGAGATAAACGGTGATTTCATACTGACACTTAAAATACTCCCTAGGGGATTCATGAAGTTCATTCTACTTGATTGTTAAAATATTGATATTTATGAAAACACTTTTGATGACTTAAATTAACTATGATCTAATGCATAAAATATTTTCTAATATACATAAGATAGATGACTGAGAACCATATAAGAATACCACTTCTTTTAGGTATCAGATAATATACTGGATCAGAATGGACCAGCATCTGAGGTCTTTGCATCCCAAATGAAAAGTAAAAATCCAGAGGTTGTGAGATAAGTAAAGCTGGAAGAGCAAGGAGGTGTGCCTAAGTCAAAAGAGTTCAAAGCAGATGAAAAGAACATATATCCACCATCATCCCATTATGCAAGAAATTGGGAAAAATTGTTTGGTGAGCTCAAAGTAAAGGAAAAGAATGAGAAGGTGGAGATGAAGCTTTAAATACATTGTTTCAGCAATTCTATTCATATGGTTCTCACGAAATGAAGCATGCCATGAACAAACTGGTTATAGAATCTGGTGGTACAGTTTCGAATACCAACTGGTCTCATAAATGTAACAGGAAAGTTGAAATCAATCCTCCAGATGATATAGAATGGAAAAAGGACTAAATAAATTACTTTGCTATAAAAACTGATACAAAAATAAATTATGTTCAATGTAAAATTAATAATTCAATGTAATCAATGTAAAAGTAATGATAGTCTTCATGTAAGGAAACAGTTGGTTTTTTGAATATTTAAAAAGTTTACTCAACAACTATAAATTGAGTGCTGTCTTATGCTGTTATATTTTGGAGATTCCACAATCACAAACGAGATCATAATAACAGAAAATAAAAATGCCATATGATAAAATAAATAAAGTGTAGGTAAGCTCTTTACAATTTCCTAATAATTCTCACAACTCTGAAAGGGAGATATTAGTGTCATAATTTTTTCAACTATAAGAACTGGTTTGAAAGTTTAAATTATTGCTGAGGCAACCAAAGTCCGAAGTCATGGAATTCTAAATCCAATCCTATATCTTAAAAAAAATGAGCAATGAGTTGCAATCTTAGCATGTATGGAATAGGAAAAATTAGGCAAACTCTGAGCCTCTGTTTCTTCATCCAAAACATGACAACATAAAAACTTAAGAAGAATATTTGAGAAATAAATGAGAAAATGTTATGGCAAGCAATTGGCCTAAACACCAGTAACCCAGTTAAAATTATTTTACCTCCTGTATTCTAGATGTTATCCAATTCTGTGATTCTGTTAATTGCCTTCATCATTTAAATTTCTGTGTTGTCTACCTAGATCTCAACACCTCAGGAAGTTATTGAGTAACTATTTTTCTACCAAATCACTACCAAAATATATTTGCTCACATGCTCTCTACCTAAAAGATTTCATCTCTGCTTTTGGTCTTTTTGGCAACTGTCTAATAATTATATTTTATAATAATTTATCCTGTCATTTTTTGATTTCCATGAGCTCTATCTTGGCTGTATTATTAAAATAATAATTATAATGATAACCAGTGGCAGATAGTGAGGCACTTGAGGATAGATAGACTTGGAACTGAAACATATTATTAATGCAACTAATTCAAAATTGTTGTTATTAGGCAACCAATATATCAAGAAATGCCTATTGATCTTCTGCACAATGATGGGATATAGTCAATGAAAATCTTGAAACATAGTACCTAATCACAATGCTATTAATTTTATTTTACTACTGTTTCATATTAAAGTGCATGCACAAACAGTAAGTTACAGCTGTACAAGAAAAGTTTTGTACGCACTTTATTTGCAAAAGTCTTCATGGAAGAGTTGAAGCACTATAGAAAAATACATTCAAAATTTGATGGTGGGCTTTCCCCTGGGAAAATCTGAGAGATGTAAATGTGTCTACCTCAGGATTCTCTTTGTGAATAGTTAGACTAAAAAAAGCTTCATTTTGATCTGCCTACAATGAAAACATGAAAATGTGCAATTTAAGAGTTTATTACTTCCCTTCAATTGCAAGTCTAATTTTAGATATGTGGATATGATTTGAATTTGGCATACATTCACTATTGGACCTCAGTTGTGTTCTTTGATTGTAGGATATGAAATGCTGGAATTTGAACTGAGAGTTTAAAGTTATATTTTCTAATTCCCCCCAAATACTCTAGAACATAAAGTTGGGAAAAGTCAGGTCAACCATAAACGACTGATTTCTTTTTTTGTTTTGTTTTTCTTTTCTTTCTTTTTATTTTTTTTATTTTTATAAATGACTGATTTCATTATTTTCACAGATGGAACAGCAAAAAACAAAAACAGAAACAAAAAAAACATTAGAAGTAAACCTCACTTTAGTGAAGGAATTTGTTCTTTGTTCTTTTAGGATTTTCTGATAAGCCTCAACTCCAAATGTTTTTTTTTTTTTTTTTTTTTTTTTTGGTTGTGTGATATTTTTTCTTTGTCCATGTGACAATTCTGTTGGGAAATGGCATCGTTATCCTCATAATTGGAACTGACCAGGCTCTCCAGATTCCCATGTATTTTTTCCTTAGGAATTTTTCTTTCTTGGAAACCTGTTTTGTGTCTGTCACTCTTCCTAGAATGCTCATAAACCTTTGGACCCAGAAAAGAAGTATTTCTTTCTTTCCCTGTGCTACTCAAATGTGCTTTGTCCTTGTGCTTGGAAACATAGAAATCTTCCTCTTGGCTGTGATGTCCTATGACCACTACATGGCCATTTGTAACCCACTGCACTGTCCTCTAGCCATGCTCCACAAAGTCTGCGTGCAGCTGGTGGCTGGCTCCTGGATCAGTGGAATTCCAGTTCAGATTGGACAGATCTGCCAGATTTTCTCTCTACCCTTTTGTGGATCTAAGCAAATCAATCACTTCCTCTCTTTCATACCCCCAATTCTTAAGCTGGCCTGTGGATTCACCTTTGTGAATGACATGTTGAGCGTTAGAGAGGCTGTGCTGTTTGTTATGATCCCTTTTCTGTTAATCCTGGGCTCCTATGGCAAAATCATCTCCAACATCTGGAGGTTGCCATCATCAACAGGACCAGGCAAAGCTTTCTCCACCTGCTCATCTCATGTTGTGGTGGGTAGGTGGATTAGGAAGGGCAGGTGGTGGCTTTACTGTTTGGATCAAGAAGCATTACATATTTCAGACCCAAATACAAGCATTCTTCTGGAACAAACAAATATCTCTCTCTTTTCTGCAACATTATCATCCCAATATTTAATCCAGTGATATGCACTTTGAAGACTAAAGATGTCATGATGGCCTTGAAAAAACTGCTATCTTAACTTATAATGCATTTATATTTAATGGCCTTTGTTCATTTACATCTGATATTGTACTATTAGAAATTAACTTTTAGTTTGTTTTTCTGCCTTAGTTCAGATGGATAATATTTACTAATTCTTGAGTTTTCCATTTGATGTTGCATGTTTCAATATCAAGGAGTGACAGTTTGAGATTATTTTTGTGAACCCCCAAAATAAACAAATTATGTTTGTAAACTAATCTATTATTCTGTGTGTGATAGCCTTTGATCTTATTAAATTCAGTGAGGGGCCTCTGAATAAGTTTACTTGATAAAATCAATTTAGGGCTTCTGATTGGTCTATATCAGTAAGGTATAACTCAGGTTTGGTTCCCACCCCCTTGGTGGGCTGATATAAATGGACACTCACTCAAGAAGACACACAAGAAGAGAGAGAGCTCTGTCATATTTGATCCTGGGGCCCTGGGGAGATAAGCCATTTACCTGATAGTTTGTAGCTGACCATGGGAAGAGAGACAAGACTGATAAAGAAATCCTGAAAGGAAATGAGCCCTATGCCAGGAGAGAGGAAGCCCTTAGAGACAAGCTCTACACCAGCCTACAGCTGAAAGAAAGGAAGCCTAGAGGGAAGGCTGAACCTTCATAGAGATCAGAGATGGTCTTGCTTCAATACATGGTGTCTGACTTTGGTGAGAAAGCAATCTTGAGTTTTACTTTTTAGGGCCTTGCAACTGTAACTTTTACTCCAAATAAATACCTTTATAAAATCCAATTGATGTCTGGTACTTTGCATCAACATCCCTTTGGCAGACTAATGTGAGAGCTATCTGGGAAAAAAAAAATAAATCATAGGAAGCCAAAAAGATAGTTTCAATTAGAAATTTCAGTGTATCATGTGGAAGGGATCCCATGGGGTAAGGGTAACTGCTTTTTATTTAAAGAACCCTTCATGTTCAGAGACAATAGAATATTCTGAACGTGAGTTGAATATATTTGATGAAACAATTTGTTTCAACTAAAGTAATTTAAATATTTAAATTTTTAAGCTCTTTTCACTAAAGAACCAACATCATTCAAGATAAGAAAGGTAAATAGGAACTATTTTATGTTGATATCCAACTTCCCATGATATTTTCAAATTTGATATTATTTCAGTCATGTGTTTTTTATTAAAGTATGTCCTACATATTCCTGAGTCTATTAAATATAATTTAAAACTGAATTTTGATATTAAACATATTACATCAATTTCAAAAAGTGAAACTTTGAAAAACTGTTAAATTTTTTGAAAATATAGTAAAAAATATTATTAAAAACTTCATTATGAATCAAGAATTGCAACATATAAATATTGGATTTATGTATTTTTGCCCAGATATTATTTTAATAAGACATTATTTTTAGGATGTACAGGAGATTGAACCCAGGAACTCATACATGCAAAGCAGGTCCTCAACCACTGGGCTGTACCAACTCCCCTAATAACACATTTGTAGTAAAATAGCCCATGGCATAAATTTACAACCTCTAGGGAATGGAAGAAAAAGGTAATTTACTTTATAAAAGCAAATATTATATTTTAAAGACATAATATTTTAAGGTAAATATTTTCTTTTAAATTAACTTTAGGGTTGAAATTGATAATTTATGTCAAATATACCATAGCTGAGACTTAGGTAGATTAGCGGTATTGACAGTGACTAATATCTAACTGAAATAGAATAGTGTTAGATAGTCTTTTAATCATTTGTACTTTCCCAGTGAATATGCAGATGCTTGAGTTTGAAATAGAAATGAGAACATAATGTTTTTTTAATCTTGACTAAAAAGAACCTAAACATTTATAAGAAAGAAAAATAATTTAGATGGTTTCACTCCTTCTAACCTGTCACTCTACTGATAAAAATATGGAAAACTTTTAAATATTTCATATTGTACACTGATAATTTTACCACCAAACAATTCAATTAGTACAATTAGAATTATATTTTATTTAGCACTGGAAGTCATTTTATTCAATCAATAAGAATGAAATTATTTGTATTAAATGCTGCCATTCGTAAATCTGATAAATAAAAACTTGGCTTTTTGTTATCTTTTACATTATTCTTCTCTCTTATTAAAGAGTGATAATTTCATCTTAATAATGCCAATTTCTTTATTTCAGTTCAGAAGCAAATATTGAGCAGCATATTAGTCTCACAACCATTTTCTAGTATCTATATGGATTCCAATTAAGAAATTGGTTGTAGCCTCTGCCTTTCAGATCATTTAGTGTCAAGAGTAAAAAAAAAAGCATAGGAAAAGAATTATCCAATTTGTACTAATAAGTGTAGAGCAGTGAGACATAACAGAAGTGTTGAGTTTTCAGAGTTCAGAAAATAATATAAACAAAATATAGACAAATAATTCATGGAGAATTTACAATTTTAGAGTTGAACCATTCGAGATAGAATTTTGATCATTGCTTTAAGATCTCACTTCTTTCCCATGATTATTTTGTTATATACAGGAAAATAACTGGAGAGGGATTATGTTTCATGCTGTGTAGAACCCTGAGTAAAATTTAGAAGAATAAATAAAATTTAATATTTAATAGTAATAATAGCTTGTGCTTGCACAGCCTTTTATAAATTACACAACTTAGTCAAGGCATTTTAATTATATTAAATGATATAAATCACATAATAAATATGTCTTGACAATTCCTGGCCTTTTTCATAGTTAATCAAACTGTGGCATGGAGAAATAATTGCATAATGTAGTTTGCATGTTTTCACACAGTTAGCAGGTGGCAGAATCATTATTCAATTCCAATTCATCTGGGAAGGGCAGTGCTCTTTAACTATCACAAGACACTTTACTAATGTTTTATTTAGTGGACCACATGCAAACCTAGAAGTATGTTACTAATGGTGAAACAAGAGACACCTGAGGTGCAAAATTTAAGGACGTTTTCACTTTCAAGACTGTACAAGTACAGGAATGGCCATGAGAATGAGCACCTCCTTAAATTGTACAACCTTGGAGCCTCAACCAAGTTGTGGACCTGATAAAGGGAAATGTAGAAAGAAATAACTATCAACAGCTCAATAAATCATTATTAAATACCTATTATAGTAGGGAACATGTTATAACTTTGGCAGCTACTGATTTAAAGAACATAATATTATAACCATAATTATATTAACATAAATAAAAAATGATCATATAATTTGATAAATTTGACAATATTTTTCCATTAATTCTCACAAACAAGGGAATAAGTCTTAGAAAGTTTAAATAAATAATTGCTAAATATAACCCAGATAATTAATCATGGAAGATTAAAGTACATTAAGAAAAGATAGGAACTGATTTGCCATCACAAAACTTATGTGAAATAAGCCAAATTATCCACTGCAGTGAGTCTCAATATCCTCATCTTTAAGGAAAAGTTATTTTAGAAATGGTCATCTGAAGCTTTATTTTACTTTTTTTTGAGGAACCACAAAGATAATGGAAGATGCACACAGCATGCTGAGTATAATATAGCAGACAATATCTTTTCTCCTCCTGCTCTTTACATATACAGACAGGTAATGGATACTCTCCATGCTATACCTGTTTTCTTAGGGCTACCCTGTGTATTGTTTCAATCTGGATCAATCTTCCCAGGCTATTTTTTTTTCCTGCATAAAACTATCTTATATCCTCAATTAATATTCTACCAAAATACATTTGCACTATTTTCCTATACATAATAAACTATTCTCTAAATTTTCAATATGTAACCTGTATAATATCAACCAAATAATGGGACCTCTATGTTCTAGATTATCAAGTGAGGGGAGTAAGCTGGTTAAAATACAGAGTTGAAAAAGAATGTGAGAAGACAATTTATGACATAGTGCTATTGGAGAATGATTGTAAAAATGCACTGAGAAACACAATAAGATTGTCAACAAATGTAGCTTATTAAAAGTAAGATCAGATGACAAAGTTATAAATCTATCTACAGAAGTTTCAAATGGCCACAGAGTCTGTGCTTGACCCCAAATACAATTTAGACGACAGACAATGAAATCCAAGAAGGTAAAGTGAAATGCTCATGCTAACTTTATCTTTTCTACAGATGAAACACCAAGGAAAACAATCAGAGGAAAATCTAACTAAATTGACGGAATTTGTTCTTTTGAGCTTTGCTGATATTCCCCATCTCCAGTGGTTTCTATTTGAATTATTCTTGGTCATCTATATGATTATACTGATGGGCAATGGCACCATATTTCTGATAACAAAATTAGATACTACTCTTCAGACCCCCATGTGTTTTTTCCTTGGCAATTTTTCCTTCTTGGAAATCTGCTATGTATCAGTTACTATCCCCAGAATGCTAATGAATCTTGGGACCCAGAGAAAACAAATTTCTTTAGTTGCCTGTGCTACACAAATGTGCTTCATCCTTGTGTTGGGAGCCACAGAGTGCCTCCTTCTGGCAGTGATGGCCTATGACCTTTACGTGGCCATTTGCAACCCACTGCACTATCCTCTAGTCATGAACCAAAAGGTGTGTATCCAGCTGGTGGCTGGCTCATGGATCAGTGGAATTCCAGTCCAGATAGGGCAGACCTGCAAGATTTTCTCTCTGTCTCTTTGTGAGTCTAACGAAATCAACCATTTCTTTGTGACATCCCCCCAATACTCAAACAAGCTGTAGAGACATCTTTGTGAATGAAATGTTGGTCTACATAGTTGCTGTTTTGTTTGTCATAGTTCCATTTCTGTTAATATTTTTCTCCTACACCAAAATCATATGCACAATTCTCAAATTACTTTTAGCCACAAATCGAGCCAAAGCCTTCTCCACCTACCCATCACATCTCATGTTATTCTATGGATCAGGAATGGTTACAAATCTAAGACCCAAAACAAGTCACTCAACAGGAACTGACAAAATGCTTTCACTCCTCTATACCATTGTGACTCCCATGTTTAATCTCATGATATGCAGTTTAAGGAACAAGAATGTAATAATGGCACTGAGAAAATTTTTATGTAAATAATTTAACTTATTAAAGAAAGAGTTATATTTACAAAAGATACTTTATCATATATTTGTAATGAAGTTTCAACAGATTTTTACTTTTAACTATACGTGTTGTCTGACAATACAGGGGCAATTATTTCCAGTGTACGGAATCTAATATTGAGAAACCATTCTACATTGTTATCCAAATTATATATGTATCAGCAAATGACAAATCATTACATTAATAATTCTATAATTTTATACTGCAGCCTCCCCTCTAAATAAAAACTTTTGATAATGGTTGTCATAATATAATCAACTGTAATGTAGACCCTATTGTATCACTTTTTGCAAATGATATCTTTGATTGTCCAATAGTTGTAACAGGAATTTTATAAACCAATTTGGCAATTGCATTAAATAAAAATAGACATCCAGTTTTGCCCAGCAATAACTCTCCAGAATTCCTTGTAGGAAAAGAGGACCTAAGGACCTTTCAATGAGGATGTAGTTTTATAAAGATGGTGAAACACAATACAAGTGAATATTAAGTATTTTTATACATATATCATATTAAAGATTTCTATATAATGCAATACTATGATTTGATCAAATTAATATTATCACTAAAATATATGGATATAATTAACAAGAGGCATGGGAAAATTCATATGTTTTTATACATATATTCTTGGAGATGATAAAAGGGATAGGAAAATTGGGAGAAAAGGAATAAATTTAAAATATAGTTAGGTATCTGCTATAAAGAAATATCATGCATATATCTTATACACGGTTTACACACACATACAAATTGACAATAAGGGTAAATATAATCACCACATTTTAATTGTGGATATTTCACAGTAAATTTTTCAATGATTCTTTATTTTTCTATTCTGAGTTTTTGGTATTTACTACAATGAACCTGTCATCTCCATATAGTTAAAAAAGTAATAAATCTGTATTTATTATGGATAAGGAAAAGGGTAATATTTAGTTGTGTGTGTTATTTCCCATTTCAAAGAAATATAATTGAACTCGTGTTTTTTCAGTATTCCATGCTGACTAAATGAATACTTCATATATGAAGGCAACAGATTTCTAAAAGGCCATGACCTATTTTGAGGAAATACAGATAGAAAATGATGTGATGAAGCATGTACCTGCTTTTCAGACTTTTCCCTAGAAATGAAGCAAGTCAGTCGTGCTCACATTTACATGGACATACCTAACTCCAAGTGCATAGAGAAGTATATGACTACTTCCTACTCAGAATATTACATCCAGAATATGTATTATCCATCCTTATGGGAAACTCAGGAAGAAATTATCTACCTTGCCCAACCACAAAGCAAACAATGACTAAGTCATTAAGAATCTCAGACAATACACCCATACAAAATTAAAAATTGATCATGGAAATGATTTGAGACAGGGAAATTTTTTAAAATTACACTCATAATAACAAAAACAATGTCCAGAAAATTTGCAGGCATAAATTGTGTCATTCTTGAAGCTATTAAATGTTGAATGGTGTGTTAGATAAACTGAGAAATCCTATCATTCTTAATATCCCAACTGTCACATATGGGAAAAAAAAATTTGTTGTTAGAAAAGAGATAACTAACAAGGGGTAAAATAACATTTAAATAATATTAATCACTCTAACTGATGTGAACTAGTTTAGCCTTTTTTTTTTATTTTTGCGGAGAAGGACAAATGAGAGCTGTGTTCTTGAAGCACTATTATTTTGATAGATAATAAAGTCCCCTACCCTCCCAAAATATCAGTGGACAGATATTCAAAAACTATTGTATCACTAAATTAAGTGACACAAGCAAAAATCTAAAGCAATCATCATTTTCAGTGATGAAAATGTAACAAAAAATTTATTGACACTATCACTCGTAATGTATGATTAATGCATTCAGCTAATAAATGGACTTTGGAAATTATAAATGTCTTTTTTAACAAGATAATATTTTGTTCCTAGTTATTTTGAATGAAATAGTCACAAACCAATTCACCTACAGTGCTAAGAAACTGACTTCTTCAGAAACACAAACACAGACATTTGTTGGCCTTCCTGGACTAAAGTCAGTTGATAAGAGACAAGAAAGAGTTCAACAGTGTATTTGGAGTCTTTATAATAGTACAAATTTGATTTGGGAAAAGAAACTGCCACAAATAAATTCAGTTTGAATCTGGATTTGTACCTATGTTTTGAAAAGAATATGTAAGGTATACCAATAGACAATCTTCTCTATTCCTTCCTTTTGTAAATGTATATATCAATTATTACATCATCTATATGAAATGTGTACATGTATTAACTTGGGATAGTAATATACTATATAGACCTTTTATATTTATAAAATGTTGCTTTATCTGCCAAGTAAAACATTGAAAATAAGGCTTGATTTTTAAGAAGTTCAATAATTAGTAGAGAAACATATAAGGAAATAGAATAATAGAATGGATAAAAAAGGAAGGTGATCATATGGGCTAAAATTAAGGTCTTTTGGTTCACAAGAAGAGGATAGTGCAGAGGGTTACATATGGTCACATAGTGGTCATAGGCCATTACAGCCAGGAGGAAACATTCAGTAGCCCCCAGAATGAGGAAGAAGTACATTTGTGTGGCACAGCCCAGCAAAGAAATGCTTCTATCCTGAGTCCAAACGTTCACCAGGATCCTGGGAACAGTGACTGAAACATAACAGATTTCCAATGAGGAAAAATTTGCCAGGAAAAAATACATAGGGGTCTGAAGAGCAGACTCTACTCTTGAAATTATTATGATAAGACTATTTCCTATCATGATGAATGTGTAGACGAGAAAGAAAATTCCAAATAGGATCCCCTGGAGGTTTGGATGGTCAGAAAATCCCAGGAGAACAAATCCCACCACTGAAGAGAAATTGCCTTCTGCTCTTTTGTCTCTAGGGATCATCTGAGAAAACAATAAATTCAAGATATAAAAGTCACTTTATGTGCTTGGGTTGAGGTTTTCTAACCTATAAAATAAGTACAACACACTTCCAAAAATCAAGAAGTCACTAAGGACAGGTTCTATAAAATCATCTAAATTTGATTTTAAACTGTGGCTAAAAACATCATTCTTTCACTTAAAATCATCCCAAAAAATATATTCCTAACCTGAATTATGTGTGCTGAGGGATGACTATATTGTCATCCTATTTGTATTGAGCTATATAATGTTGTATATTGTTATTCAGCATTGATATTCAGATTATCAAACGGGTTTTAATTAGGATAATAAAAATAAAAATTAAATAAAATAGAAATTATTGCAAATACATTGACAATTTTGATTGGAAGTTCATTCCCCTTAATTCTCCATTTTTAGGTTATTTCTCTATAAATACTTGTATTTATCCTTATTTTAATTTGTTTCCTGAAAGATTTTTAAAAGCTATCTTAATAACATATTCAATGAATGAACTAGAATATTGACCATACAGGGTTATCTCCATGAATTGTTGCATTCTAGTATTTCTTGTAGTGATTTTTATTTTAATTGGAAGAAATCATAAATAATTGAACAACAGAGGAGAGAAAAGACATTTGTCAACTTTTTAATATTGGCATTGCATTTGGATGTTAACTCCTAATATCAATTACCAAGTGTTTAATCATGATTAGCATGAGAGGAGGAGAAAATTAAAAAGGTTTTTGGTTCAAGCAGAATCTGGAATCAAATCCAGACTGTCCTTTCAAATCTGCTGTTGTATATTTTGCTTGGCATGTCTTCCCTTTTTTACAAAAGTGCTCTATGAGTTGCACATAAGTCCCAGTTTCTAATTTAGGATTTTCCAGATGACCCCAGTCTTTCCTGAGCTCTTTGTCTTCCAAAAGCACTTTTAATATTATTTACTGTGTGCTGTTAATGTAGGAACAGTTTATTTCCAAATTTTACTCTCTCTTTCACTCGTTCTCTCTCTCTTTCCCTCCCTCTCTCTCCTTCTCAGTAATTAGTTCCTGAAGTGTATCTTACAACTCTTTCTGTAATTTTGATACCAACAACCTACAGTGCATCTCCATGGGTGCTTGAATATTTGAAATTTGTTCAAACTGGTATTCTCCATTATATGATACTTAAGATACTGAAAGAGGACAGCCCCACATATTCCAGTGTCTGAATTTGATATTTAAGCTCTAAAGATCGTTGTAGCTTCTTGAACATAGGTTCACATAGAGGATGACAGAAAGTGATGACTTGAAATCTAGGCAAGAGCTTGCAAACTATTAATGACTATGGTAAACTTGGAACTTTAAGATCACCTGCAATAACTTCAACACTCTATTCAAAGTATTCACAGAAATTATCTTATTTAATACTCAGAGTGGTGTTCTGAGGCAACTCTTTCACCATAATGAAACTTATTCTTAAATATGTTCATTCTAATAATTAACCAAGATCACACAAGTAAATGATTCAGGATTATCTGATTCAAAATCCAAGTTACTTTGCTACAACAAGTAATGCCAAGGGATCAGAAATTCAAATGTTTGTACTGTTTCTTACTTGACTATTTAATGAATACCATATACTCAATAAATGTTTCATTAATGAAGGTCTAACAATTCCTGTTCTTTATTGGCACGTACTACATGCTCTTTCAACGCTTAGTGTGAGGAAATGGTGTCCTTATCATTGGGTTATATATTTACCTCTATGTCTCAGTGACATAGAGGTCACCTTTTTTCTTAATCTCCAATGCTCTCACAGGTGAGTTTTTTTTTTTTGGGGGGGGGATAACAAAGTAAAAATTTTAAAATAATTGGACACCAATTAGAAACTAATAATCTAAAACTGACAGGTAATAATTTATGATAAATTCTGAATAAGAATTAAATAAAAAATTTTCCACACAAAGGAAGGAAGGAAGGAAGGAAGGAAGGAAGGAAGGAAGGAAGGAAGGAAGGAAGGAAGGAAGGAAGGAAGGAAGGAAGGAAGGAAGGAAGGAAGGAAGGAAAGGAGGGAGGGAGGGAGGGAGGGAGGGAGGAAGGAAGGAAGGAAATAGAAGGGAGGAGATAGGGAAGAAGGATATAGTCAGAACCTAAGAATTCTTCTACATATTTTCATAAAAACAAAATACCCACCACAGTGTTAAGTAAAGGATCAATGCTTTCTAATGCTTTAAATCCACTAAATCTGTACCTAACATGGAATAAGATTTTTATCCTTGATATAATTTGATTGTATATATTTGCTCTTTCTTAATACATAGAGGAGAGCAAATAATTGTAGCTTCACTATACTGAAAGGAACACTACTCACAGTTCTCTTTCTCAGAAGTCCTTCAGAGGGAAGGGTAAATGAAGCCCTAATGTTTTTGTTCCTTTAAGTGAATCTCTTTTATTACCTTATTTTCCTTAGGAACGTAGTAAAATTATTTTATTTTATTTAGCTAATGAACTTATAGCTCTAAATCCACTTGGTAGAAGACATTGCTAGTCAGTTAGGTTAGTAAATTTACTCTAATTTTTAATCAATGCAGTATAATGTCAAAAAGTAAATATTTAAAAAATAAATTTCCCAGGAGTTTCAGGTTACTTTTCAGAAAATGTGTTCCTTTAAAAATGATGATTTCCTTCATTGATGATGTGGTAAAGAAAAACATCCATCTGATACCTTTTACAGCAATTTTTATATTAGAAAAAACTTTCAAACCTGTCCCAATATTTTTTATCAGTTTTTTATAACTGATAATACATTTCAAAATAGTACATTTTAGAATATTATTTAGCCATTTATCTCACTAAATTTCTAAGAAGAAACAGGAATTCCTGCTTGAAATGTAGTTGAAACATCAATTAATTAGTGTATATTCCAAATATTCTGCAAATTTTGAGTTTTCTGATTATTAGTACTTAAGATACAATAAACACAGAAGACCCATGTAAACTGTAATTAAGATCTCAGTTGAAAAATTATAGTGCTCACCTTTATGGAAAGGGATGAAATTATTTCTTTCTTTGATACAGAGAATTTTAAGTGATATTCTACTGAAATTAAGTTTTAAATCATTTGAAATTCAGGAGGTGCAAAATGACTAATCCCCTCCTAAAATAATTTTTCTTTCATAGCATACGGTGGTCTTTAAGTAGAAAAATATTTCTTTCTTTCCTGTGGGAATTTATTATCTCCCATGTCACTTTTTAATTCATCTAACCCATTATACTGGCCTTTGAAATATTTTGGAAAGCAACCAAAAAATATCTTGGGCCATAATTTTCCTTTTTAATTGTGTCTTACTCTACCATTCTTTTAGGTGCTTGGTATCTTTTGTGTTTTTGTTCTTTTCTTTTTAGCTGTCTGCAATATGAAGTGTGTCTTACTACTTAGTTATTCCCTAGTGGTTTAAAAATGTCTTTATTAAATTATGAATTTTCAGAGTTAGTCCATAATAGATGACAAATGAGTTACACACAATCTCTTGACATTTCAAAGCTGACTAGCTTGTTACTTACTTATTAAGGTCCCATATAGGGAAATTAAAGATGGTTCAACACTGGTAGGATTTATGCAATTTTGAAAACATATGAAAGGAAATATTAGAATGCGTACGTCAGAGTATTGTGAATTATAAATGAAGAATCAAGAATGGCTAATATAGAATTAAATAATTGATTTGTAAGGGCAGCAGAAGTGTGGCATTTTCCCTTTTAAATCAAGTAAAATTGCAAATATATGAAAAAATAGAATAATATAGGTAATCCCCTTCACTCAATCAAAACATAATCATTACATTGATTTCCATATGTCAAATAAAACTTGTAGAACTGGGATAAATTACAATTAGTCATTGTGTATAAATCCTTTTCATATTTGTTGGGTTTGGATCACAATATTTTCACTGAGTTTTTGTTTATATTCATCAGTGATAATGAACTGTTGTTTCTCTTCTTGTCATGCCTTGTCTAGATTTTGTTTCAGAATAACACTGGTCTCATAGAATAACTTGTGATGTTTTTACCAGTCCTCCATTTTTTTTGGAAAAATTTGAGGATTTTTATTATTTCTTTTCAAAGGTTTGGTAGAATTCACCGCTGAAGTTATCTAGACTTTGGCATCTTTTTTATGTGGGGATAATTTTAATTACTAATTCGGTTACCTTACTTGCTAAAGGTCTATAAAGATATTTACCTTTATGTATCTCCTTGAGTAATTTTGGTATGTATAGAAAAAAATTTTTTTTTGTCTAAGCTGGCTAATCAATTGTTATAAAATTGTTCATGCCGTTCCTTCATAGTTATCTTTTATTTCTGGAAGATTGGTCACCATGAGCACAAAAATAGAGATTTCAATTATTATTTTTAAATATTTTTTTTAACATTTGGCTTTAAATCCTTTCAAAGTGAAAAAAAAATACATATTTTAATTGTATTTTAGATTTACCTATGTACTTACATTTACCAGGGCTGTAATATTTTTGTGTAAATTTGAGATATTTTCTGGTATCACTCCCTTTCAACGTGAGGGGATTTCTCTAATATTTATCCTGATATAGGGTTTCTAGCAACAAACAATCTCAATAATTGTTGTTCTAATATATCTTTATTTTGTCTTCCTTTTTGAAGGATAGTTTTATTGGTTATAAAACTTTTTTTGAAACTTTTTTTTCCCTTTTTCAGTAATTTGAAAATATGATCCTATTGTGTTCTGGCCTCCATTGTTTCTAACAGGAAGTTAGTCAATTTTTTCTTGTTGCTTTGAATATTTTTGCATATATCTTTGGAAACCAACAGTTAAACATGATGGGTCTATATGTAATCCCCTGGTATGTGTAGCTTCATATTTTTTAAATAAAATATGGGACATTTTTAATGATTATTTTTATTCAAATATATTTTATGTTCCTTTCTTTTTCTTTTTTCTGAGACTCTCAATACATGTATTTTGGTGAGCTTTAAATTATTCCACTGGTTTTTTGAGACTGTTTAATTTTATTTTTAATTATGGTTTCTTTGTATTTTAAGATCATATCATCTATATGGATTTATTTTTAAGCTTGCTTGTTCTTTCTTATGCCTGCTCAAATATGCAGTTGAGCACCTATAGTGAAATTTTCATTTGTTATTTTATTTTTTACACCTAGAATTTCCATTGACTTGTTTTAAAATTATTTTCATATTTTTTTCTTGTCTATTTGATGAGTCATTATAATCATTCTTTCTTAAAATTCTTTAAACAAGGGTTCCTTTAGTTCTTGGTAATATTTAAATAGTGGCTGTTAAGAATTCTTTATCTTCTAAGTCCAACAACTGGCATCTCTCAGACAGAGTTTGTTAGGGCTTTGTTTTGTTTTATTGCTTTTGTTATTTATCTGTATATGTGTTTCACTTTCTTGGGTTGTTGCATTTCTCAAAATTTTTGGTTAGATATGGATATTTTAGATAATATATTGTGGTAACTCTGGATTTTAATTCCCTCTATAGTTAGTTGTTGTTGCTATGTCTATGTTTGTTTAGTGACTTACACAGACTAATTCTGTGTAGTCTAATTCCTTTATTGTGTAGAGCCACTTATGTCTCTGCCCAGTTGTTTTGTTTTGTTCTGTGTTCTAAAGTCTTATTTACTAAAGATTACCCTTGGATCAGCATAGCTTACTGATCAGCCACTGATTGCCCAGATGTGTTTAAACACCTTGAAGCCAGTAAGACTTCTACTCTTATAGAAGAGTATCTATATGTGACTTGAGGAAGGCATTCAGTGTACCCATTTCTGAATTTTGCTTTCTGTATTAACAAGGTTACCCTCAACAATGATCAAGTAACTTATTAGCACTCTCATTGTTGCCTCCATGGTATATATGCACCCTTGTACATATACAGAGCACTTCAGAAACTAGAGATGAGATGGAGCTTATCAATGCACTGTTTTACTTTCTCATTGCCCAGAACTGCCCACTAAATTTCTATCTGGTCTCTTCCAAACTTCAAGGGACCTTAGGCTAGGTGTAATATTAGTCTTCCCTTATTATTTGCCACTGAGATTCTTAACATGTGACAATGTTCTTAGGCATGGAATTTGCCACGTTTTGCTAAAAATAAAGTGATCTTCCTGCAGCAGATATGATAGATGGGAGTCCTCATGGTTTGTACTGGGATAGGTCTTCTCCATGGAGTTGTGTAGCAGATGGGATAATAGGCTAAAATACAACTGATCACCACAATTCTTATTGAACTTGACTTTATTTTAATAAGTAAACATTTCACAATATCTTGGTCAATTTCAAGATGTTTTGTCACTGTAGTTGGCAATTTTGTACAGTTTTATCATTTCTGAACTGCTGATACAGCCATTCCAGAAGTCTGGGTAATTGATTTTTGACAAATGTGCAAATGCTTTTCAGTTTAGAAATTGTGGTAAAGTTGAATTATGTACTGTAGAAAAAAGACATGTTTTTAATTTTAGTCCTATTCCAGTAGATATGAACCCATTTGTAATTAGTACCTTCTGAAGGTATTATTTTAGTTAAGGTGTGGCCACCTGAACCAGGATGGGTTTTTCCTACTACTGTAGGCCTTATAAGGAAAATGCCTAGGATGAACCAGAGGCCAGAAGTCAAATTAACCCAGAAAAGAAAATGAGCAAGTGATGTAAAACAAAGATACAACCAAGAGAC
>JAKSZT010054271.1:5953365-6008078 GCA_026826555.1 Tolypeutes matacus | reverse complement strand
GAGGCACTGAAGGATGAACAGTATATGACCTCATTGATCTGAACTGAGTAAAGTGAGCAGTCTCTGAGAACCATTGTCTGAAAGATAGGTTAACAAAGGAGAGTAAGAGAAGAGCAGGCTTTGAGCCATCACCCATATGGACATAATCTATGGTAAAGGAATAGAGTGTGGTTGCATGTTGGGGGATGGGGCAGATGAGTGGTGGTGTTCCTGGGTTTGGTGGTGCAGCCCTGGGGGGTGGGTGGATTAGGAAGGGCTGGTTCAAATCCCCAGGGCATGTAACTGTGAATCTTGACATTCCATGGGTTGGGAGAGGGGGATATCATGGGCCCTGGGGGGCTGGGGAGAAGGGAACAGTCAAGATCTAATGCGTTGTTTTGTGGTTGTGGGGAAGGCTCTTTATTACCTTACAGTAATGGACACAGGACATGGTAAATATCATCAAAATTATTAAACTGTATCATCTAAATTGTAAACTATACTGTAAATCACTGACAATGTTTAGTTGCTATATTTTGCTATCTGCATAACATTTATAACAATGCTAACAACCAAAAAAAGGGGGGGGGGGGGTAATAGGGGGTGGGGAAGGTGGATGGTTTTGTATCTGGGAATCTCCGGCACTCCGTGTGTGACTTTGCTGTGACCTAAAACTTCTTTGAAAATTAAATGAAAAATTCGGAGACAATGGGGATTGAGAGGAGGAAGGTGTCATGGCACTCCAGACATCTGATAACACAGTGATAAAGGGAAGGAAAAAGGAAAATAGAAAAGAGAAAGGAAAAAAAATGAATATATATATATATAATATATATGTATATATATATATATATTTTTAAGGCATTTCCTTTGCTTTTTTGCCCATTTTTTGAATGTCCCAATCCACTAATTATATTTTATTTTGTTTTGTTCTTTGTTTGATTATTTGTTTTTTTTCCTTCTTTTTTTTTTTTCCCCCTGAGTTTCTTTATGTTTGTCTCTTGCATGTAAGTTTATCACACTTGTTTCTTTTTCCTAGTAAGTGTATTTGATTATTTTATGGACTAAATGTTCATGGAGGATTTGGATCACAGAAGGGTTACAATGCGTACTGTGGGGGATTATTGTGGGGGGTGTCTGGGGTGGGTTTCGTGGGGGTTGGTTCTTCCGAATATACATGAAAGATATACAAAATCATCCAAAGGATCGGAGGATGGGGCATCGTCATGATGGGTGGATAATCACACAATAAATGAGGGAATCTGAACTCCTAGCCAGGAGAGCTCTGCCACAGTCTCCAAGGGAGCAGCAATAGTCCTCTCAGTGTAGAGACAGTGCCTGTCAAAATAGGATGACCCACTGATGTGTTTTTTTTATTGATGACTACCCTTGTGAGTCTTTGCTGTTGTAAATGAGACTTAACCTGCAGTTGTGGGGTGCCTAAGGGTTGTCACCTGAGTTCCTTCTTGTTGCTCAAATGTGGCCTCTCTCTAAGCCAAACTCAGCATATGATTGCATTACCTTCCCCCCAACGTGGGACATGACTCCCGGGGATGAGCCTCCCTGGCAACGAGGGATTAATACCAAGTGCCAACTGACAACACAACTGGAAAAAGACCTAGAATAAAAGGGGGAAAAGGTAAAGACAAATGAGTTCAAGTGGCTAAGAGACTTCAAAGAGAGTCGGGAGGTCATCCCAGAGGTAACTCTTACGCACACCACAGTAAGAGCTCATAGAACATCTAAGTGCCTATCACCCCACTCAGAGGGGTTCCTGAGAGCTCCGGAGACACCCTGGTCCTATATAAGGGGGGATAGCCCCAGAGACTGATGCCTTATCAGTGGGTTCTATTTTGGAATCTGTGCTCCTGAGAGTGACAGAATTAGACTCAAATAAGTCCTCCCTGCACATGGTTCACCAGTCCCTTCTATTCAAACCTATATGTGATGCTGGAGTTTTTAGGTATACTTCCAGAGACTGGAGCCTCCCGCCTACCTATGTGCCAGGTGTGCATGAAATCCAGGTGGAGCTGCAACTCCTACCCTACAGCTCAATGGACTCATCCAAGTCACCTGGTGAGGAGACAACGATGGGAAATGGCCATTCCAGGGATTGGAGAGGACCTGCATCTGTAGGCAGGATCATCCCACCCACCATATCCATGGGATATAAGCCCTCTCTCACTTGTAGTTGGAGTGGACATCACCATCCCAGTCCCCTCAGGATTGGGGGAAGAACTATGGACTAGAGTGGACTTGATGGTATTCTCTTGTTCACATATGGTGATTCTAGCAATGCAAGAAATTATAACAATGAGGTGGAGCCAGTGGCCACTTGACACTTTTGGGGTAGGGAGGGGATGAACAGTTGAAATACAGGGGCTTCTTTCGGAGTTGGAGGTTGTCCTGAGTACTGTTTTGGCAATGGATGTAGGCCATTTTAAATCAGCGCACACCACTCAGAACTGAGTGGGAGAGAGTGTGGTCTACGGCGTGAACTGTGGTCTATGGTTGGTGGCAAGGCTCCAGGATGTGTAAGTTCATTGAGGGTGGTGGGCCACACTTGTGGGAGATGTTTGTGTGGGATGTGGTGGGAGGTGTGGGAGGTGGGCAACATGGGAATCCCGGTGGGTTCCGTGTATTATTTTGGGTAATCTAAGCACCTCTTAAAATATATGTATATATATATATATATAAATAACATTTTTGTAAGCAAATACACATATATGCATATATATTTATATATAATTTTGCAAATGTTTGTATGTATTGTGAGAATTTTGATTTTTACCCACAATAAAAACAAATTAAAATAAATATATATATATATTAGCAAAAAAAAAAAAACTTCCAAAATTCAGCACTAGTACAAGAATCAACCTATTTAACAAATGGACAAAAGATTTGAATGTCAACTGCTACCATAAACATGGTTATTTCCAATAGAAGGGCCCACAGGGTATGGCACTAAAAAGAAACATTTCTTTCAGTGAGAAAGTGATTTATTGCAAATGCACAAGCAGGGAATTGGGGGGATCTTCCCAAAACCAGTTCTCTGTGAGAATGTGAGTTAGGGTTTTTATATGCAGGGAAAGAAAAAAAAAAAGGAAAAAACATGTGCAGGCACATGGCACAGTTATGCCAGATCAGCAAAGACAAGATTTCTTCAAGGGTCTTGTAATGAAGAACAGGATACACTCCTTAATTTTGTTTTTCCTCAAGCTGTCAGTCTTATCCATGCTATCCCAGTTTCAGTGGTTACTCAGTCAGAGCTCAGAGTTTGATCTCCTAAATTCATGGCATCCATAGCTTCCTTTTCTGCTAACCATGCAGGCATATCCAGCCTTCAGCCTTTAAGGAGGATGTCACTGATTTTCTGAGCCACAGGGTGTCACTAGTGCCCCATGGTATGGTTTTACAATGAAATGTCTTCTTCCTATAACTAGAACTGAGAAGGTCTGGTTAATGTCTTTAGTACAAGACATTAACAAGCTATTGGGAGAAAATAAATGCACAGACAGTTGCATTTTAGGAACTACTAAACTTCCTAAACTACTTTTAGGAAGGGATGTTAGAGATTTTATAACTGCTTATGTGGAGAAAATTCTTAACACACAATTTTCCTACTATTAATACTAAAAGTGCTGTACAGAACAAATAATCACATGATTGCGGGTACCTATGGCCGAGACCCCACCAAGTCCTCAGCACTAGCCGCTTGCATGACCTAGGCCTAAGTTAAAGCTTACCATCCCTCCCCAGAGGAGAGAGAATGTCTTAAAACAAATCTCTGAGTGGTAAAACTTCATTCCTGGGATACCATCACCAACCCCCATGTGCCCAGTCACTGGGCCCTTGCAGGAGCTCTGTTCTCATACCCTTTGGAATGCCCTTGTTATCACCCTTATGGAATGTCTCTGTTCTGAGACCCCTTATATCACCCCTCATTTTCTCCTGTCCTCTTGCAGAGTGCTAACTTCATTCATATTTCCATCGGCCGCCATCGAGATCTCTTCTGTCTGGAAATCCCAATAAGGCTTATGTCTAAATCTCTGCCTGGTGTGTTCTTTGGTCTCATGGCCTCACCAACTCGTGCCCTTCAGGAGTTGAGTTGGAACAAATGATAAAATGCTCACCATTATTTGCTATTATTAAAATGAATATTAAAAACAAAATGAGATGTTGCTTTAATGAGTAAAAATTTTAAAAAACATAAAATAAAAGAAATCATAATTGGTGAATACTAATAGAACTTATAAATGGTGATAGCTTTGAATCCATGATCATTGTGTAGATCAATGTTTATAGCATATTTGTCCATCTATCCATGCATTTAACTTTATATATGAGGAATTTACTTCTAATTCCTATAAACTTGAAAAATTCTCCCCTATTGTGTTTTGTGATTGCATTCCCATGAATATGATGGAAGTAGCATGTTAAGGAAATAGTTCCATTGTTTTATAATCTCTAGAATAAAAGGAAACAAGTAATCTGACTGATATAAGTATTTGACTCTAAAGTGGATGCAGTAACTACTTAGAGTTTGAGGTCTGTTCTATGCAGGGAAAGAATTGTACAAATGCATAGTTAGATGACCAGAAAAACACTAATGTTAGAAAACCATTAGTTTCCACCAATATTCATTATTGTTTTATTTAATGATAGAGAAACTCTTAGCTGGTCATATGGCTGTGCAACTAGAGTTTACATTTTCTTACAGCTTGGTATGGTTTTGTGACTAAATTTTGATAATGGTGCATGACTGGAAGTTCTGCATGTTGTTTCCAATTTGTACAACTCAAAAGGAATAAATGAGTGCTTCTCTTCTTCTCTCCCTCCCCACCTTTCCCTACACAATTTCTGTTGTCTGGGAATTAATAAGGCATATCTATCCAATTTTGATGTACAGGTGAAATATTCATGTTAAGTATGACATCACTCTTCCAACAACTTTCTTTCTACTGAATTTTTCATGGCATATAAACTTTTATTAAGAGAGTTTACTTTTGCATCTTTATAAAACAGCTTAGTCTAAATCTTATGTATTTATAAATTCCTGATGTTCTCAGTAATCACAAATTTTAAATTTGCAGATAAAATATTAAGATATGTTGATTCATTAATTGATCAATTTAATATACTTATTTAAATTTAAATTAATTGTTTATCCTTAATTGACTAAAAGTTTTGTAAGTCCACCACTCTCAAAATAGACAAATATATCTTTAAGGTTTTAAATAGGCATATTTCCTTTCTCATTGTCTTTTAAAATTAGGACCATCTGCAATTGAAATGCCATCACTTCTTTATTTTTACAAATGTTTGACCATAGAAATTCAACTGGCCATATACTAAAAGGTAGGGTGAACACATGGCTTTTAAGTCTTCCACTGATCATACTCTGCTAAAACATAGCTCTAATTTTGCCAGGCCATATAAAGTAAATATGGAAATATATCATAAATATATTATTCAATATGTGACTGAATCTCTATTGCCAAGAGTCAAATGAAACGCATCTGAAGTTAGGAACAAGAGTTATAGAAAGACTGAGAAAATACATTAGGAGTAGTATGGTCAGATATGCTTTTGATTGTTCCAAATTTGAGTGGCAGGAAGAATGGTTTAGTTCACTTAGAGATTAACATGGGAAATGTGCTGATCCCCAGGGCAGAGAATATTTCTTGCTTAAAGAGCACTATATGTTCTTACAAGAGATATATTTTAGATGATAACACTTGTTTCAATAAGGAAATTATCTAACACTAAAATAAAAACCACTTTCTTCTAATTTTATCCTTGCTTTTTATCTCAATCAATAAAGGTAAGCACAGAATTTCCTTTGAAGCAAACAGGTAAGTCTAAATTATTTCTGTCCAACAACAAATTTATTTTTGCATATATTTCTTCTTTTTAAGCATTGGCAAAGAATACTCAATTCCAGAAAATGAAATGATAAATTCTTGATTTTTAAAAAATTTCAAAGATTGTTTCATACAGCCTTTTTAATTTTCTGACTTTCATGATTATAAGATCAAATGTAAACAAAATGCAAAGCACTTTGTAATATAATGGGCGAATATATCAAAGAGTAATAACTATTATCATCATCATAAGTGCTATAATTTATTGTGTGTTAACCATGGATTTAAGTGTTTTACATGTATTAAATCTTGGGAACCTATCTCATTAAAATCAAATTATACCTAAATAATGAACATGATACTGCTGTGCATTATTGAATTGGGAGTATATGTTATTGATAAGTCCTTGAATGGTAAGAGTTAAGTTTCATGATTAACAAATCTGAAAATAGTAGGGAATATTGACCTGTTTTCATTTTTGTCATTAAAGAATTCTTCTTGATTAAAAAAAAAAAAGAAAGCCTTCTCGTTGCATTCAACAATTTCTGATTTTTATTTCCTGTCCTCAATTTGATTTTATAAACTCTCTTTGAAAACAAGCATATATATATATATACATTGCCATGATAGATTTGGTAGCTGATAACACAATCCCTGAGTCAGAGAAAATCATTATTTCATTGGGATAACCAGAAAAGTAAACATGAAGTATGTGAATGAATAGAGGTGTCAACATGTAGCTTAATTACTAGTGACTTTATTCCTGAGTTGTATAAATAGTATGTTCTAAAAGTTTCAAGAACTCAGAGAAACCAGCTCTCTATATAAGTTGTAGTTTTTGTACTTTCTGTAAAATTTTGTAATTCAGCATAAAGATTTGCAACTTCTGATTAAAATTGCTTGCTTGAGCCAGATGCCAAGTGACCCTACCTGACCTCTTGAGCTTTCTTGGACAGGAAGACCATATTAGAGTTCCTTTTCCTCCCACTACAAAATTGAAATAAAAATATATGACTTTTGAATTCACATACCATCCATTCTAAGGCAAACACAGTTTAAAAGATTAAATGGCATCCACATCATTTGGTGTTCAGCTCATCATTATTTTTTATACTAAAAGAAGCTAGATATGCACAATGCTAAAGACTTTGGAGATACTACTGAAAAGCCACCATAATTTAATTAAATATATTTGAACTCTTCATTTGCAAAACTATTTTAGATGGCTTACAAGCTATTTACTTTCACAATGAAATTAATTTTAATTGATAATAGATTAAAACAATTGAAAGGAGAGAAGCATGTCCAGTTGAAAGAATGGAATGATTATTACAATTGAACATAAATTCAGATTTGGAGATTTCAAGTATTCAAATATATAGCCATATTTAAAATCACATATGTCATCACCTACAAAAAGAAAAGATAACTCTAAAATTTTTTGAAGGGACATTTTTCTTATGGACATGTAAAGACACTGGTACATATAACATTTTTTCATACACGGAGTTGGTAAAATTCGTGGATATACACAAGAGAAATAAAAATCCAAGGAAAGTATAGTAATTTTTATTTCTGATTAAATCATTCCTACAAATGAAACATGAAGAGAAAACAGCAGAAGGCAATGTTTCCACAGTGATGCAATTTGTAATCCTGGGATTTTCTGACCTTCCAAATCTCCAAGGGTTTCTTTTTGGAGTGTTCGTTATCATTTACATAGTTATTTTAATTGGAAATAGCCTCATAATCATAATAACCAGTCTTGACTCTACACTACAGAAACCCATGTATTTTTTCCTGGCAAATTTTTCCTCATTGGAAATCTATTATGCGTCTGTCACTCTCCCCAGAATTCTGGCGAACCTTTGGACTCAACAGAAATGCATTTCTATGCTGAAGTGTGCTACCCAAATGTGCTTTCTCCTTATGCTGGGGACCACTGAATGTTTCCTCCTGGCTGTGATGGCCTATGACCACTACGTGGCCATCTGTAACCCACTACACTATCCTCTAGTCATGAACTAAAAGATGTGTATTCAGCTTGCAATTGGTTCCTGGATCAGTGGAATTCCAGTCCAGGTAAGGCAAAAGTCAAATTTTCTCTCTGCATTTCTGTGATTCTAATCAAATTAACCACTTCTTCTGTGACATCCCTCCCCTTCTCAAGCTGGCCTATGGGGACACAGCAGTCCATGAGTTATCTGTCTATTTAGTAGTTACATTGTTTGTTGCAATCCCTTTTATGTTGATACTTGTCTCCTACAGCAAAATCATTTCTACCATTCTGAGGTTGCCATCAGCCCAGGGATGGGCCAAAGCCTTCTCCACATGTTCTTCCCACCTACTGGTTGTTGTTTTATTCTTTGGATCTGCTACCATCACCTATTTAAGCCCCAAATCCAATCATTCTGCAGGAACTGACAAACTGCTTTCTCTTTTTTACACCATTGTGGGTCCAATGTTTAATCCCATGATATACAGCCTGAGGAACAAGGATGTTATAACAGCACTAAGAAAATTATTACTTAAAAAATTGCATAATGAGCTTAATTGTTATTGATTTAACTGATAGTCACACAATTTTCAAAGAAACATTTTAAATTTCTATATTACCCCTTTGACAAGTAATCACTTCTGCATGAGGATGTACTTTAAAGAGTTAGCTTGAAATGCACTGTGTTTGCTATATACTAGGCACATTTATCTACCTTCAAAATGCCATGTGTTAAGAATAATTTTGTCTCATAAATAAAATAATAATACAAGTCAAGTTTCTAAGAAGTTTAGCTTAAATATACTAGAAATTATACAAGATTATTTGCCAAAATAATTGCTTAAATCTTCCACTTGTATTTGCTATCATTCTTCTTTGTTTCTACAACACTGAAACTGGTCAGAAGGTGAATATTTGTTGAGCAAATTATTAAATTGTTCAATATTTAAATGAATATTACTAAAGCCCTACTTCAAACTCGTACCAAAACCTGGACATATTTTAACATATTATTAACCCATGTAGAATTACTCAAATCATATTCTTAAAAGGAAAGCATATATGGATTTAGTTCTCTTACTTGTAAGTTTCTGCCTGAGCAGGTATGACAGAAAATTCACACCAGTTTCAGCCAGCTTATTTTGTACTTATTTCCATGTTATTCTTAGCAATTATAGCCCTGAAATAATCTGCTTTAGATATTTTGTCTCTTTCATGACTATACTCCAAACAAATATATCCTCAATCCATTTTGGATGAGCACTTCTGTATATGAAAGTTTGCCTCTTCGCTTCCCTTCTAAAGGGCCATTTAAATATTATCTTCTTAACAATAACATTTGTCATAAAGTCTCTCTAAAGAAAATATATTTGAAAACTAAAAATTATTATTCATATGATAGTAGTAGTAATTAGGTATTTCAAAGCTTCATCTCACCAAACAATTGGATGACAATGAATTAAAATGAGGCCTTGGAGGATATAAAGGACTTCAGCATAATGGCTTGAAGTTGCAAAATGGTGGCCTATTTCCTTTGAACTGTAATCCCATCAAACCCTCTACATGTTGATATTGTCATTCAAGATACCAATGTCCTCCTAGGATATAATTAAGGTTTGTAATAAAAATTAAAGTTATGGTAAATCTGTTCACATTTCTTTCCAAACTCCAAAATCTCTGGTACCATTTTCTCTTGCCACTGGAGAAAACTCATAAAAGATTCACATGACATGATTGGCAATTATGTTTTGGACTCAATGGTATTTTATTTCCAAATGATTAGTAAAAATCCCATTAATAATTGTATCAATATATAAGTTTATTTGGATCAGAACTACTTCATTTCTTTACTACTATTCCAAAAATTTTGTGAAAGACAAAAAGATCAAAACTGAGTATGTAATGAAAATTTTCTTTCTCATCTATGACTGCACTGATAGATTTTTGTGAAACAATTATACTTTTTTAGCAAAATGGGAGAGATTCAGATTTAATATATATTTTTAAGACTTCCTAATAATTTTGTGGATTGAATCTTATAAGCAAAACAAGATTGGGAAAATGGCTGCATTCCTTTCCATATTATTTTTCTACCCAAACTTGGCTGAAGACAGAAAGACACTATATATTTATGTATGTATGCATGTATGCATGTATTTATTCAGGTATTGCTTAATTATAGTTTGAGAAGTGTACAAATAGCACTTAGTCCTATAAGCCCATGTTTTTCTTGCTATCTGGCTAGTGTGTAATAAAGGGTCAATCTTTTTTGCAGTGGTAATTGGAATAAAGCTGTTGCTTCAAAGTATGTATGTATTTTGGCATTTTGTACCATCTTAAAAAAGTTGTTTTCTATGTGTATATGCATATATAATAATTTTGAAGGGTACATATAAATCTTTAGATTTGTGAAATTTTAGAAATCTTACAATTTCCTTTTGTGGAAAAAGTTTTTAAATTCTGAAAAGTAGTGTCTTCACAGATGTACACATTTTATAGTACTATTAACAAACTATAGAAAAAATTTCCCCCAGAAATGAAAGATTTCTTTTTATTACACCAGTGTAGTGGCTTTCTGATTATAAGTATATTTTTGAAAAACTTTTCTAGCACATTGAGTTTTTTATTTCCAAGTCATCAAATGATACCAACTAATGTGATAAAGAGTTTTTTATTTCTGATGACAATTTCAGAAATTCTCAGTTGTTATAAGAAAAAATACATATGTGTGTATATAAAAGACAGTGCTATAGTATGTAATATATTTAACATATTATATGTTAATAGGAAGTATATTATTACATATTACATAATATATAGCATAGTATATTATATATATAATACAGATAATTATATATAATAAAGTGCTTACTTGACATTATGAGGTATTTGTATTTGGCTGCAGGAAACACTCCACAACCAGTTAAAAACTAGTCCACTTGAAACAAATTTCCTGTTCACTTTGGATTGGCCTTTTGCTAGTGTAAAGAAATTGTGTATTTGTAAATGTGGTTTGGATATCATAAATGCTTTGCTGATTCGTATTCAATAATATTAGTGTGGTCCATCTGATGATGCTTCACTGCAGGTGTGTTGTATCTTCTATTCATATGCCTATCCTGGGTATATACTCATTTATGCCACTAGGGAATATTGGGATTAGACAAGAGAAAGTGAACTTCTTTAAATTCACATGTACATGGTAAAAACCCTATGTAGGAAATATTATATTTTTTCCCTACCTGAAATGCAAATACTATGAATGAATTGTTTGTCTATGCCAGTTCCCCTCCTAACCAAGACCTGTCTAACAATATTTGATATAATTTTTTAACTTGGTCTTCTGTTTTTGGCTTTGGTACAATCTGTCTCCAATAATGTTCAACAAATACACAATCATACTACTAAGAGTCAGGATGAAACATAGTAAAAATATCAAAAAATAATCACTTTGCAAATAAATTTAGTCAAAAAGAATTTCATATTTAAAAGGCAAAATTCTCAGCTGTGAATATAATTTTTTTTCTGCACAGTTTCAAGGAACAAGTGTCATGTAATACTTGATAAGAGAAATCATGCAACAATCAGTAATCATCAGGCTGTGTGTCACTAGAAACAGCTCACCCTCCAAAGTTTGCAGTTCAAATGGACTTTTCTTTATTGACAGAAGGAAATTTACCAACTAAGTCACTTTGTCTTGTGTGTTGCAATTCTCACATTCTTTACCAGATCGCCAAGTAGAAATCTGGTCAGAGTTAGATAGGAAGATGATAAAATGTCTTATACAAAAAGCTTTGGAAGACATTGTAGTAAGCAGTAAAGAAGAACAGCTAGAGTTTTATCACCAGGATGAAAAGTGAGGAGTTAAATGTGCAGTCAAACTGGACAAGAGTGAATGTCTTGAGTGCTTGATGTAGTTAGAAATCATCTATTTCATGTACTCCCATCCTGGTAACATAAAACATCAATTAATAAGAACAAAGTAGCATATGAGTCCTGAGTGACTTATTTAACTTTACTATATAATGTAGTGCTATATGAGACATTAGTGAGTTATATATAGTTTATAGAGAGCCAATGAACTGAAGAGTCACCCTTATTTTATTGGGAGATTGTGACAGAGGAGAAAATGGCTTCTTAGACATGAACATGTCCTAATTCCTGGAACCTGTGAATATATTAAATAACATGGCAAAAAAGGACTTTGCAGATGTGACTAAGGTAATGAAATTTGAGATGAAGAGTTTATCCTGGATTATTTTGGTAGGCCCAATCTAATCTTTCTGACTGCTGAAATCATTAGGTCTCAGTTTACAGCCTTCGGCTTATTAGATGAGACTTCTTTCATTGTTGAAGGCTATCTCCTTTTTTGATTGTAAATGCAAGCAGCCATAGATGCAGTCAACTGGCTGATTTAAATCCACAGATATCCTTGCAGTAATAATTAGGCCAGTGTTTGATTGACCAAGCAATTGGGCACCATAATCCAGCCAAATTTATACATGTACTTACCACAAATAGTATACTATGAACAACTGTATGCTAACAAATTGGATAACCTATAAGAAATGGACAAATTCCTAGAAACACAAGATCTACCAACACTGATTCAAGAAGAAATAAAAGATCAGAATACACTAATAGCAAATAAAGAGATTGCATCATTAATGAAAACCTACCTAGAAAGAAAAGTCCAGGACCAGATGGCTTCACTGGTCAATTTTACCAAACATTCCAAGAATTAACTCCAATTCTTCTCAAACTCTCCAAAAACTTTAAGAGGAAGGAAAACTCCCTAAATCCCCCTGTGAGACCAATATTTCCATAATACCAAAGACAAATAAAGATACCAAATAAAATTATACACTTATATCCTTTATGAATATAGATGTAAATACCTCAAAAAATACTAGCAAACTGAATGCAACACTATAGTAAATAATTGTACATCATGATCTAGTGGGATTTATACCAAGTATGCAAGGGTGATTCAACATAAGAAAATCAATTAATGTAATTGAACATATGAATAAAATAAAGGAAAATAAATATATGATAACCTCAAATAATGCAGAAAAGACATTTGACAAAATCCAACATAGTTTCTTATAAAAACCCTAGAAAATTATTGATAGAAGGAAACTTCATCAACATGATAAAGGGCATATATGAAAATTCACAGAAAGCATCATGCTCAATTGTGAAAGTCTAAAATTTTCCCTCAACTATCAGGAGCAAGAAAAGGATGGCCACTGTGACCAATATTATTCACATTGTACTACATGATCTATCCAGAACAATTAGAAAAGGAAATGAAATAAATGGTATTCACATTGGAAAGGAAGAAGTAAATTGCACCTATTTGCATATATATTTATTTGCATATAATCCTATATATTGAATATCCTGAAACATTCACCAAAAAGCTACTAGATCTAATAAACAAATTCAGTAATTTCATGGACTATATCAACATGCAAAAATCAGTATTGTTTCCATACACTACTAATGAACAATTTGAAGAGGAATTGAAGACAAAAATTACCTTTACAAAAACCATGAAAAAATTAAATATTTTAAGGCAAGTTTAACCAAGGTTTTAAATGATTGTAAATGGAAATTAAAACACATTAATAAAGGAAATCAAAGAAGACCTAAATAAATGGAAGGACATTCTATGTTCATGTATTACAAGATTAAATATTGTTAAGATTTCTGTTCTACACAAAGTGATTTGCAGATTTAATGCAATCTCAATCAAAATTCCAACACCCTTCTTTGAAGAAATGAAAAAGCCAATCATCAAATTTATAGGGAAGCATAATGGTTCTGTGGTGGTTTGCAGCTGATAGTGCCCCTAAATAACATATTTTTAAACTTAACTCATTCCTGTAAGTGTGAAAGTGTTGTAAGTAGGACCTTTTGATGAGGTTATTTCAGTGAAAGTTTGACCCAATTCAATCAGGATGGGTTTTAATCCTGTTCCTGTAGTCCTTTTGTGTGGTATAAAATTCAAACAAACAGAAAGAAAGCAATGAGAACCAAGAAGCTGAAATTCAGTGGAACTCAGAAGATAATGGAGAGACCAGAAGAAGCTGCCAGGGACATGGCCATGGGACAGAGGAGCCAAGGACTGTGGATCACCGTCAGTCAGCAACAAGAATGAATGTCTTCAAGAAGAAAGCAATGCTGTTATAACACCTTGATTTGTACTTTCTCTTTGTCACAATACAGTGCACTAATAAATTCCCATTGTTTAAGCCTGCCCATTGCATGGTATTTTCTTATGCAGAAAAATAAGATAAAAAGGTCCTGAATAACAAAACCATTTCAAATAAAAGAATGAAGTTGGGAAACTCACATTTTATGATTTTTAAAACTAATAACAATAACTACTAGTTATTAAAACTAATAACAAAGCTACAAGAATTAAAACAGCATATCATCACACTAGGATGACATATGGACCAATGGAATCCAGTTGGAAGTTCAGAAAAAACCTTCACATCTAAGGCCAATTGATTTTTGATAAGGGAGATAATTCCTCTGAATAAAGAATGAATAATCTCTTCACCAAATGTTACTGTGAAAACTGGATATCCAATTTAAAAAAAAAAGAATTTAGATGGTTGCCTACTTAACATCATGAAGAAAAATTAACTTGAAATGGACAAAAGACCTAAATAAAAGCACATCAAATTGTGATGAGTTTCTGTGCCACTGATTATTCTCTGATGATTTCCTGTATTTAATTACATTAATTTCTGCCTTAATTATTTCTTTGCTTCTGTTTGCTTTGAGTTGGACTTTTTCTAATTTCTTAGGAGAAAATTTAGTCTAATGAGTTGAGACTGTCCATGTTTCTCATGTAAACATTTAATGCTATACAGTTCCTTCTCACCAGTGTGTAAGCTGCATCATAACCTTTGATATGTAGTTTACTTTTCTTTAAGTTCTGTGTAATTTTGTAAATTTCCTTGACATCTTCCTCCTTGTCCCACTGATTATGTAGAAGTGTATTGTTTATTTCTAATTTATTAGAGATTTTCCTCATCTCTCTTATTTATTTCTATTTTCATTCCACTGAGAGAACACACTGTGTATGATTAAAATTCTATTAAATGTGTTCATGTTTGTTTAATGTCCCAGAATCTGGTTTATCTTGAATGTTACAGGAATGCATGAAAAAAAAAAAAAAGTCTAATATGTTGTTGTGTGTGAAGTCTATTATGACATTTTAGGTCTTGTCAGTTTATTGTGTTATTCAGTACCCTATATCCTTGAAGATTTTCTATCTACTACTTTTATCAGTTGCTGAGAGGGGGTGTTGAATGTGTTTCTTTAAATAGGGTGGGCATAACTTCAGTTAGATCAATAAGATTGTAGATGTTGTTGGCTTGTTCTATATCCTTGCCAATGTCTATCTTGTTCTTTCAGTTACTGAAAGGAGAGTGTAAAAATATCCACATATAATTTCGGATTTGTCTATTCCTCCTTTCTGTTTATATCAGGTTTTGCCTTTTGTATTTTGTAGCTCTATAGTTTAGTGCATGTACATTTATAATTCCTATGTCTTTTTTATGACTTGACCCTTTCATCATTACGTCATGTCTTCCTTTATTTCTGTTTATTTTTCTTGTTCTGAAGTTTACTTTTTCTGATGTGTTTACATGGCATATCTTTTTTCATCTAATTATTTTAACCTTATATATCATTTTATTTAATGTTAGTTTACTGTAAATATTTTATATTTGAGTCTCTCATCTATTTTAATTGGTATATTTGGATCTATAGCTTTTAAGGTAATTATTGTTATGGATAGATTTAGGCCTAATAGTATATTATTGTTTTGTTTTTCCCTGTGACTTTGTTTCTGAACTCCCTCATTCTTGTCTCCTTGGATTACTTGAGCATTCTCAACTTTCCATTTTGATTGACCTATTATGTATTCAGCTAATTCTCTTTGTATTAACTTGTTTGTAGTTGTTTAGTGATTAAAATGCACATATCTAATATTTTACCTTCTACTTAAAGTCAATAATTTATCACTTCAGATAAAATGTAGAATCCATATAGAACATGTTGCCCTCTCCGCTTTGTTATATTTGTCATTTGTGTTGAAGAGCTATGTTATGAAAACACTTGGCATTCTTATTTTTAATTTTCTTGAGTTTAATGAGCTTATTTTATTTGATAATTTATAACTTTCACCAAAGTTGGAATGTTTTCTGCCATTATTTCTTCAAATATTTTTTGTATCTATACCAATATCTTTCTCTTGTGCTTTTGAGACTAATGACAAGTATGTCAGATCTCTTAATATTGTCTCACACATCTCTGAGGTTCTATTATTTTTTTTCTTTTTGTTCATCAAATTTGCCAGTTTCTAATAATTTACATTAAAGTTCACTGATCCTTTCCACTGTCATCAACAATATTCTCTTGGAACTATTCATTGAATACTTGATAATAAATATTTGTTTTTGTGTTCTAAAATTTCAATTTTTAAAATTATTTTTACTTTTAAGCTTTAGCTTCTTTATATTTATTTTTATGATTTTTCTTTTACATTATAAGAAATGTTATAATAACTTTTTAAAGTCCTTATCTGATAACTTAAATAACTGGGTATTCTTAGTGTTGTCATCCATTCATTTTTCACTTCCCTGAATATTGTTAACATTATTCATTAATTATAAGACATTACGTTGACATTATCTAGACATATCTAATGTCTAAGATATCAAGTTATTGGATGGTATCATATGCATTTTTAAATATTAATTTCTGAGACACTAGTACTGTTAAAATTCTGTGGAAAATGTTTATTTAAAAAAAATAGCAGGTAACTGACAAAATTATAAAAGACCACAGATCTGCATTGCTTCTTGAGTGGAGTTTTAAAGTCAGTTCAATACTCAAAGACTTTCATGCTAACTCATACATTCTCCTCCAGGGGTTTAGCCTGGAACTGGGAAGTAATTTACATGATAGTTCATCTATTATAGCCTTTGCTACACATCTTTGGGCCTGGTTCTCACATTCTCATATACACACCTAGGAGGTAAGCCAAATAATTATATCATTTTAGAGACAGAAGTAGATGATTCCTTTTGCCAGTTATCCTTAGCAGAGTGTGAATTATTTTATGGTATTTTTAATTGATTTGATTTAAATTCTAATATTTTTTAAATGCAAGAAATTTTAATATCTGGACTCTCATGCTTTTTTATGAATTTGATATGAAGATATTTCAATACAAATATAGATAAATTTGTGTTGTTTGGATTTGATATTTTTGAAGTATTTACTTTCATTGCAGATTCTCTAATAAACAATATTTAAAATATGTTTTGACATAATCTAGGTTAAGAAATAGAAAAGAAAATATATTTTCAACTTTAGCTCAAGTGTCACCTTGGAAATAATTCAATGCATTTTTATCCCATTTCAGAACTTTCTGGAAGATAAAACTACACTGTTTCCAAATAATGTTGAAAGAAAGATGAATTTACAAGGGAAAATAGTTTGTGTTAGAAGAATAGTGTTAAAATGGAGGGTAAATATGGCATCTCCATTTTGCTGAATTGGAGAAATGTTGCTAGATTGTGTGACCTGGCCCCTTCTTCTCCCTCCCAATTTTTGGAACATTCTTGCCTCTATAGAAAAATTATTCCATGCTACTATATTTACTATGTGGTCATAGTAATCCAAAAACACAGTCTTGCTTCATGAGCAAATACAGCAATTCCATTCACATTATGGGTTTGGGGTACAGCACCCACATGATCTGGAAAATCCTTGTAAAAATTTTGACCCTCTCTTTGTACCAGAGAAGTCTGAATTTTTTTCTTTTTCTTTTATGGGGTGTTTACTGTACCTCATTTTATAGATAGGATTAAGTATTTGGTCATAGGCTATATGCAGGTCATATATGTAATATACTGTATGAAATATACTGTATGAAAAAGAAATAAAAAATATGAAATAAATATGATTTTTTTTAAAAAAATGATGCAAATTTGAGGAAAATAACATTGACCATAGTGCATGTTAACAAAAGACATTAAACAAATAAATTTTGAACTTCTCTACTGGTACTTATTGGCTTTAAAACCTGGGTCTCAGATTTCTTCTATTCTGAGGCATTTTTTTTTCCAGTATTGGGCAGTTTCATTGGCCTTGAATATCTCTTCCAGTTTGTAGCTTTTCTTTTCAATCAGTTTTCAGAAAACTCAGTATCATCCGCTTGACTGGCAGACCCTGCCTCTCCTAGCACTTTAACATTGTGTAGGCTAAACATTTTTTAATAATTTTCAAACCATTCTTTGTTGTAATGAAAATCTGTTGGGGTAGACCCTTCACCTTCATTTTCCCTTAGGGAATCAAATAAGAATTTAGCTTTCTCTCCTCTGATGCCAGAGTATACTGGAATGTCTTTTTTAAAAAATGACAATCCTGCACCCAAAAGAATGTTGCACTTTCTACACGAGATAGTTATAATCTCATGGTTTATATGAATCCCTTCCAGTTGTTGGTGTAGCTGCCAAAACAATTTCGCAGATTTCCTTCTTTTTTCTTGATACAGTCAACTAATAAATGCTGTAATGGCTGCCCATTGCAGCAGCTATTTTGACTGAAGGAAGCATATATAACAATTGTACTTTTTCCTTCAAGTTCATCACTTTCCTCTGTTTCTTGGTAGCACTTTCCAAACCACTAGGAACTGTACGCTTGGGATCCATGATTTTAATAGAGTTTATGATATTTAAACGACATAAGATATGAGAAACTCGTGATGCAAAGATCACTGCGAGATCACCATGAGATGTCATGTTGAGTGAATGCTGTAAACACGCTTAGCATGCCCAAACTGGTGCGTAGAATCACAATCCCTTTACTAAAAAAATAATTTTAAGAAAAATATTGTGTGCCTGTTCTTGTTATTAACAGTAAAATACCTACTGTACCGTTAACATAATATATAACTTTGTATATATTTTATGCATTTATAAATTATTAATTTTTTAAGATATCTCTACATTTTTAGCCTTTGTGTGTCATCTGCTGGCTCTTATGTTCTTTTTGCAAACTTAATTTTTTTATTTAGATTAAGAAATGGTGTATATTTAGGATATTAAATTTTAAAATATGTTGTGGGCAGGGGAAGAGAGGGCAGATGTGGCTCAAATGGTTGGGCATCTGTCTCCCATATGGAGGGACCTGGGTTCAATCCCTGGACCTCCCGGTTAAAAAAAAAAAATTATATGTTGATGTTATGTGATAATATGCATATATTTTATGCATTTCTGAGTTACTAAAATTATTCTGCTCATCTTTGCATTTTGTCTGTGGCTTCCATAAAGTTCCCCAAAAGTCCCATTTACTTTCTTATGTCAACCAACTATATATTGAAACTGCAATGGGGAAAGTCACAATGTGGAAGGGATAACTGTATTAACAATCAATACAAAGCTGGGTATGTGAGGTATAGAATGAATTTTTGGGATACAATGACATAGTCTCAATATCATCAAAATAAATGCATCACTTGTTATCACTTGGCAATAAACCCTCAGTTCCAGGGAGGATCATTCTTAGGAGGGTCATTCTCAGGAAGGTAATACTCAGGAATCATGTCCTACATTGGGGGGAAAGCAGTAAGTTCACCTGCTGAGTTTGGCTGAGAGAGAAGCCATATTTGAGGTTTTCATGGCAGTAACTATGAGGCATCAATTATAATCTGGCTAAGTTTCATTTTTAGAGGAATAAGTTTCATAAGCACAAAAATTAAGATAAAGGAGTTAACATATTGCTCTGTTTTCTTATCTATGGCCCATATACTCCAGAATTTTTTTTTTTTAAGATTTTATTTATTTATTCATTTATCCCCCCCTTGCTGCTTGTGCTCGCTGGGTCAGCCAACCACGCCACGCAGGCGGGCCTGCCTTCACCAGGGGGCCCCGGGAACTGAACCCGGGCCTCCCATATGGTAAACGGGAGCCCTACTGATTGAGCCACAGCCGCTTCCCAATCCAGAAATTTTCATGATTTTATTTAAGAAAGCAGCAGAACTTCCACAAGAGGGAAGTCTAATATTTTGTTTTCTTTTGTGTGACCCTCTATCTACTGAGAAAACACACCTATGAAAACTCATACACATTCGTATCCCATGCAAGTATGCTTTCGGTGTATTTTCCCCCATATATCATACCACTATCAACACCCTGTGCTAGTAACATACCTTTGTTATAGATCCTAAAAGAACATTCTTATGTTGTATTCTTAACCACAAACTACGGCTACCCCAGAGTTCATTGTGTTATACAGTCCCCTGTTTTATCCTGTAGCTTTCTTCCTAGCATCATAGATGGTCCAAACTTCCTCTTTCAAGCACATTCACATTCACACATCAACATTGTTAATTATTCTCATATCGCTGTGTTACCATCACTTCTGGCCATTTCCAAACCATTACAACCAACCTAATTTTAAATTCTTCACAGATTAAATATCAGTTTACCAATCTTTACTCCACTTCTATATCCTGGTAACCTATCTTCCAAACACTACTTCCATGAGTCTGCTAACTATCGTTAGTTTATATCAGTGGATCATGCAAAATCTGTCCTTTAGTGTCTGGTATATTTCACTCAACATAAGGTCCTCAAGGTTCATCCATGTAGTTGGATAGTATACAGTATTGCATTATTGCTTACAGCTGAGTATATCCCATCAGATGGATATACCACATTTTGTTAATCTATTCATTTATTAATGGACACCTGTGTTGCTTCCATCTTTTAGCAATTTTGAATAATGTTGTTATTAACATTGATGTACGTATATGTTAGTATCCCTGCTGTAAATCCTTCTGGGTATATGCTGAGTAGTGGGATTGCTGGACCATATGGCAATTCTGAACTTAGCTTCCTGAGGAAATGCCAAACTGTCCTCCACAGTGGCTGCACCATTGTGTTTATCCACCAGCAGTGAATGAGTGTTCCTATTTCTCCATATCCTCTTCAACACTTGTATTTTTCTGTTTTTTAATAGCAGCAAGTCTAGTGGGTTTAAAATTGATAACTCATTATAGTTTTTATTTATATTGATTTACATTTCTCTGACAGCTAGTGGTGTTAAGCATCTTTTCATGGGCTTCATATGAATGGAATTCTTTTAATAATTTCCTCTTCAAATGACTAGTTGTTAGTTTAGTGAAACATTACTTATTTTTGCTTGTTTATCCCACATCCTCCTTCTATACTGAACTTGTTTATCAGGCTTAGTAGCATTGCTGTAGATTTTTCAGGACCTTCTATATCTAGCATCATGTTATCTGCAAATAGTGAAAGTTTCACTTCTTCCTTTCCAATTTGGATTCTTTTATTTATTTTTCTTATCTAAGTGCTCTAGCAAGAACTTCTAACACAATCTCGAAAAATAGTGGTGACAGTAGGCATCATTTTCTTGTTCCAGATATTAGAGTGAAAGTCTTTAGCTTTTCACCATTAAATATGATATTAGCTGGGGTTTGTTCTTATATGCCCATTATCATGTTGAGGAAATTTCCTTCTATTCTTATCTTTGAAGTATTTTTAACTAGAAAAGATTCTGAATTTTGTTGAATGTCTTTTCTGCATCGATAGATATGATCAATTAAGTTTTCTCCTTCTATCTTTTAATGTGGTGTATTACAGTTATGGAGTTTCTTATGTTGAACCATCCTTGCGTACTTGAGATAAAACCCTCTTAGTCATGGTATATAATTCATTTGATGTTTTTTGGATTCTATTTCCAAATATTTTGATGAGTATTTTTACATTTAATTTCATTAGAAAGATTCTTTTACTGTAGTCTCTTTATATGGCTTTGGTATTAGTTTGATGTTGGCATCATAGAATATATTAGGTAATATTCCCTTCTCTTCAATTTTTTGGAGGGGTTTGAGCATGATTGATGCTAATTACTTTTGGAATGATGATAGAATTCACCTTTGAATCCATCTGGTGATGGGCTTTTCTGTTGGAATTTTGACTGGGATTGCATTGAATCTGTAAATTGTTTGGGGTAGAATTGATATCTTAATCTTTTCAAAAAAAAAAAAACAGCTTTAGTTTCTGTTAATTATGTTTTGCTTTTTTTAAATTCTCAATTTCATTTAATTCTGTTCTGATTGTTATTTCTTTCCTTCTGTTTGCTTTGGGATTAGCAAAGCAATCTTTCCTTCTGTTTGCTTTGGGATTTGTTGTTCTTTTCCTAGTTCTTCCAGATGTGCAGTTACATATTTTAATTTAGCTCTTTCTTCTTTTCGAATGTAGGGATTTATAGCTATAAATTTCCTTTGCAGCACTGATTTAATTGCATGTCATAACTTTTGATATGTTGTGTTCTCTTTCTTATTCTTATTCACTTCAATATATTAACTGATTCTCTTCCAATTTCCTGCTTGACCCACTGATTGTTTAAGATTGTGTTAACTTCCATATATTTGTGAATTTTCCTGATTTTTTGCCCATTTTTGACTTATAGTTTCATTCTGTTGGCGTTAAAGATAGTGCTTTGTATAATTTCAAACTTTCCAAACTTGTTGAACCTTTGTCTACGACTTAACAAATGGTCTATCCTGGAGAATAATCCATGAGTGCTTGAGAAGAATATATATTCTGCTGTTTGTGGGTATAGTGTTCTTTATATATCCATTAGGTCTAGTTTCTCTAAAATTTCTTTTTCTTTATTGATTCTCTCTAGTTGTACTGTTTATTGCTGAGAGTAGTATATTGAAGTTCCCCACTATGACTATAGGGTCTTCTATTTCTTCCTTTAGTTTTGCCAGTATTTGTCTCATGTATTTTGGGGCATCCTGGTTAGGTCTATAAATATTTATGATTGTTCTTTCTTTTTGGTAGATTGCCTCTTTTATTAATATAATGTCCTTTTTTGTTGTTGTTTCATACAACAGTTTTGTGCTTAATGTCAGTTTTATATGATATTAGTATAGTGACCCCAGCCCTTTTATGGTTACTGTTTGCATGGAAAATCATTTTCCAACCTTTTACTTGCAACCTATTTGTGTCCTTGTGTCTAAGGTGAGTCTCCTGTAGATAGCATACAGTTGTGTCATATTTTTTTTAATCCATTCTGTCAGTCTGTGTCTTTTAATTGGGGATTTTAATCAATTAACATTCAATATTACTATAAGGGCAGTACTTACTTCAGCCATTTTTTCTTTAGATTTATATATGTCATATTTAATTTTATTTCTCTTTTTACCTTTAAGATACCCTTACTTATAGTCTTCTTTTCTACACTCTCTTTCAATCTTTTCTCTCCTGTCTTTTCCTTTCAACTAGAACACCCTTTAGTATTTCCTGAAGCTGAGAAATTCTCTCACTTTTTATTTATCTGTGTATATTTTGACCTTTCCCTCATTTTTGAAGAGCATTTTTTTTTTTTTTTTTGGATACAGAATTCTTGGTTGGCAGTCTTTTCTTTTCTTTCAGCACCTTAACTATGTCATATCACTGCCTTCCTCTCCCATGGTTTCAGATGAGAAATAAACAATCTTAATAAGCAACTGTTATATGTGATGGATCTATTTTCTTTTGCTGGTTTCTGAATTCATTCTTTATCTTTGGCATTTGACAATCTGATTTTGTGTCTTGGAGTAGGTGTGCTAAGAATTATTCTGCTTAGAGTATGCTGCACTTCCTGGACATGTACACCCATGTCTCTCATAAGAGTTGGAAATTTTCCAACCATTACTTCCACAAACATCCCCTCTTCCCTTTTTCTACTCTCTTCTGCCTCTGGGATACCCATAATGTGTATGTTTCTATGTTTCATGTTGTCATTCAATTCCCTGATTCCCTGATGATTTTTTTCCCCATTTTTTGTCTCTCTGTTCTACTATCTGTTTTCAGATGTCTTATCCTCCACTTTGATCATTTATTCCTCACCCTGTTCAAATCTGCTGTTTTGTTATTCTAGTGTATTTTTTTAATTTCTTTCATTGTGCCTTTCATTACCTTAAGATCTGTATTTTTATGTATGTTTGCAATTTCTTCTGTGTATTTATCCAGTGTCTTTATTTTTATTATTATTATTTTTAGGATATGCCAGGGATTGAGCCTGGGACCTTGAACATAGAAAGCAAGTGTTCAAACCACTGAGCTACTTCTGATACCCCTGCCCACAGTGTCTGTTTAATATCCTTTATCTCTTCTCTCATGTCATTGAATTTATTTAGGATATTTGTTTGGACATCTCTGATTAATTGTTACACGTTCTATGTTTCTCCTACATTTTAGTCTGTTGACTTGACTAGGCTATATCTGCCTGTTTTTTAGTATGGAGTGTAATTTTTTGTTGATGTCTAGGTGTTTTTTTTTTTATCTTGATGGGCTTTTCTCTCTTGCCTAGGGTTTTATTTTTGTTTGGCTTTGGGCTAAGGGTCTTCATTAACACTTGGTTCTTCTTATTCAAAATCTTTAGTATTATCTGTGTTTAACTGAAAAAAATAAAAGAACAAAATAAAGAGAAAAAAGAAAGAAAATTTTATATGTATTTATAAAAAGATAAAATGAAAGAAAAAAATATATAAAAACTAATAAAATACAAAAATAAAATAAAATAAGCAAAAAAGAAAAGACAATAAAAATGAAATGAATCAAAAAAGAGTAAAAGGAAAAAAAGAAGATAAGAGAAATAAAAAGAACAACAACAACAAAAAAAAGGTTGGCATCCCTCCCAGGCCACTGGCTTCTAGGTAGCTCTTTCCTGTTGTTGTCCTAGCCCACCAATCAATTCCCTGTGGTCTGCCTTCTGAGGGTGACCAGATGAGGAAGAGGGAGAGAGGGAGGGAAGGAGAGAGGGAGGGAGGGGGAAGGGAGGTAGGGAGAGAGGGAAAGAGGACAGAAGGAAGGGAGGAGAAAACAAATAAAGGAAAAAAAACCCAACTGGGTCTCTTTCTTAGGCCATCTGCAACTGACTAGGACCTTCCTTGTTGGTTGACTGTGTCTGTCAATCAATCATCCCACTGTCCACCTCTCCATAGGTACCCAGGTGAGAAAAGTGGTAGAAAAAAGAGACAGAGAGAAAAAAAAACATAAACAGGCCTCTCTCTCAATCCACTGGTGACTTGCTAAGTCCCCTCTCACTGGCCATTTTGTCCTATTTCTTGTTGCTGTTCTGGTTACTCTCTGGGCACCTCTACACTGCCCTGAGTGCCCCACCACTTGCCACTTGCCCAGTGTCCAGCTGGGGATATTGTAAGCCACCTCACCCCACAGCTTCCCTTTGCCTTATTGCCCTGTTGCCCACCACTCCCCCAGCACCCAGCTGAGTCCCCCCTCTCTGGTAACCTTCTCGAATAGACCACATAGCAACATGGCTAACTCCATGACTCGCAAGCCTGCCTGCCTTCCCACAATTTCTGGAGGATGAGAGCAGCCTGCCTTTTCCTATTCTTCCATCTTGGAACCCTCCTAGAATTTTTTTCCTTTTTTTAGGAGGTGCCAGGGATTGAACCTGGGGCCTTGTACATGTGAAGCACTCTCTCAACCACTGAGCTACACCCACTCTTAGATGTTGTCTTAATCTGCTAAAAATTTTGGTAATTTATTATGCAATATTAGATAACAAATGCAGATACCCTTTATCAACATGTGAAAGTTTCTTCTTTTTGTAATTACATAACATAAGACATTCTGTTTTTTAATGTATTTTAAATTATTCAAGTCCTTTTACACCTCTTTTGAGATGATCATGTGACTTTTCTCCTTTAATCTTAATATGGTTAATTGATTGCACTTCAAATTTTAATCAACATTTAATTTCTGGGAAATATCTCTCTTGCTTATATTAGCTTTTTATATATATAGTACTGAGTTATATTTGTTAATACTTTAAGAATTTTTGTATGTATGCCTATAAAGGATATTAATTGGTAATGTTATTTTTTTGTAGGGTCCTTGAGATTTGGTTTTAGGTTTATTTTGGCCATACAATACATGGGAAAGGAAGCTATATTTTTCTATTCTCTGAAAATTTTGAAATTATTTATTGGTAAATTATTTAGAATTCACTAGTGAAGCTCTTTGGAACTGGTGATGTTTATATAAGAAAGTTTTTATAGTATATTTTTTCTAGATAGAAGAAAACAGTTTCACAATTACCTCTTCTAATAATTCTTCTACCTCATTTTGCTCTCCTCTAGGGTTGAAATTATGCATATATTATGCAATTTAACATTGTGCCACAAAATACCCAAAGAAGTTAAATGAAATATTTTAATACTTTTTTGTTATTGCTACTATCATCATTATTTTTCCTTTGCTTCAGATTAGATAAATTGAATACTAGTGTCCATGTTTACTGATTTTTCTTCATCTGTACCTCCCAGGATATCAAGACTATTAAATAAACTTTTCATTTTGGGTATTATAGTTTTCAGTTCTGGAATTTCTATTTAGTTCTCCCTTGTAGTTTCTAGTTGTCTGCTAATATTTCTTATTTATTTATGGGTGCTATCCAGCTTTTTCCTAGTATTTAAAACACATTTATTAGACTTGTTTTTGTTCCTTGTCTGATAATCATATCTGAGTTATCTGTGTTTTAATCGTAATGACTGTACTCTTGATTAAGGATCATGTTTTTCTCCTATATGTGTTCCTGTTTTTGTTGTTTTTTTTTTTAATTTTTTTTATTTATGGTGGGCATTTGTGTAAAAGAACAACATAGACTCATTTAGATAACATTTTTCCTGATATAAAGGATCATGGTCTGGGCTTTGTTGCAATTTTATTTACATTCATTTTACCACTGGTTCCAAATATATGTATTTTTACACATAGTAAATGATAGAGATATTTCCTTCCCAAGTGATTGGTTTAGTAATAACTGAATGTCTTTTATATTTTTGAGTTGATTTAAAATAGCTTTACTCAACTTTTTTTTTCCCTAAGAGTCTTGGTCTGAATATTTTAACTTACCATATTCCCAAAAGAAAAGTCTCTTCTCTTGTAGGATATTTTTCTACTTCCTGGAATCTAGTGGTTTTGTTTGTTTGTTTGTTTGTTTGTTTCTTGTTTTAACAGTTACTCCTGGGTTGATTTATAGGGAAATTACCTTTAGCTTTTGCTAGTTTGATACTTGTCTAAAAGATGAGCTCAATTTTAATTCCATTGTGTTTCCATTGGTCAGTCATAAAGTGAATTCAATTAACTTGTGTGGGTGTGAAGTTCAAAAGTCAGACCTCTGTTTGAAGATGATTTACCTGGACCTGGGTATCATGTACAAAGAGAAGTGTGTTATCATTCTACCAAAATAACAGAGCAGTGGCTTAAAAGATAATATGCAAATATGAAAAACATATATACAGAAAAGGAAACAGAATATTACCTAACCTAATGAGAGAGCCCAATTAACACCAATTATCTTTAAGAACACTGGAGTTTAGAGAATTCAGGTTTAGAGACTTGCTTAGGCGATTAGATAACTGCCCTTGGTGCTATCTAGTGTGTAGAATATGTAAGGACACTGCTCTGTGACAAAAGGAAAGCATTTAGAGCACTTGCCCTCATGCAGACCCACTCGAAAAAGCAAGCTCAGGGAATGTCTGATTTCTTAAGGCCACTTCTACATAGGCATTCTGAATACTTGGGTTATACCAGCATACATTAATCTGATGAAATCATATACCACATTAGCTGTAAACTCTAAGCCAACGATCCTTAATATAAACCCTCTGACCCTTCTTTTTCACCATATCCCCTGCTTTCTGATAGTCCATTTGCTATTAAATCCATTCAATAAGTCACTCATCTACATATTTTAGTTTTCAGTTCTATAATGTCCATTTGATTTTTTATGGATTTCAAGAACCTGGTGAAACTTTCCTCCCTTTTATGATTGTCCAACTTAGTTTTTGATCATTTTTTCTACACTTTATATTAATTTAAAGTCAATTTTTTGCCAACTCCATTTTTACCATCAAACATGCTTTTGCTTCTAGAATTATTTCCTTTGTTTTTGGTCATAACGTCTTGCCTTCTCCTATATTTAGTACTTTGTTTATTTATTATATGCCATATATTAACTGTAAAGAAATAGTTTCTAGATGATTTTCCCACCAAAGAGAGTTCAATCCTTCTTTTAATGGTGTGAGGCTGATAAATTCAGTTCAGTCAGAAACTGATATTGGTTGGCTTTCCCTTCTGTTTGGGAAACATGCAGTACACTTTCAGTTCACTTCTAATCCTAAAGCATGGCCATCCATGGTCTTCATTTAAGAACCTGGACTTTCTAAGTCTCTGAAGCAAGAAGAGAATGCAAGATGATTTACTCCTTGTTTTAGAACTTTTTGACTCAGATTTTTTATCTCAAGCAGCTTTCAAATTTGGCATATATTTTGAAAAATAGGATCATCACTGTGTGGTTAAAGCCCCACATAATCTCCAGTTGACAAAACTTGGGCTAATTTTCCATCCACAGCTGCAGCAATATTCGATTCTTAGCCTGTACATGTGCTTAGATAAGCAAGTATTATCAAGGAAATGTGGTTATATTTTGTCAGTGTCAAATCACCTTTCCTTCCCGAGGTTTCCGTTCTTCTCTTTTATTTTCAGAACAAAACCCATAACATCTTTTTATCCTGAACACATGGAAATTGTGTTAATTCTACTTTGCCCTTCCAGGTTTTTTAGTGCCTTTAGATTATTGCATGTGAAGCTTTGGAATTCAGAAAATATCTTGAGAAGGAAATCTGCCATTTAAGGTTTATCATATCTCCCATTTCAGAATTCTGGCATTAAGTGACTTCACAAAACTTTGGGCAAGTCTATACAGTCAGCCTTTCACACACCCACAATTGGTCAGTGCCTCTAGAGACATCTTCAGGTCTTCTGCTCACCTCTAAATAGTTTTACTTTTTATTGTATTATATTCAGTCTAGTGCATATTTTTTACATATATGATGTGAGAGCAGAATCCTCTAATATCACAAATATAACCAGTGTTTTTTAAAGGTTTATTTTATTTATTTATTCCTCCCCACCCCTTCATTGTTTGTACTTGCTGCATCTTTTCTTCTTGTTTATTTAGGAGGCAAAGGGAACCAAACCCAGGGCCTCTGATATGGGAGGGAGGTGCCTAATCACTTGAACCACCTTCATTCCCTGCTTTGTTGTGGCTTTCATTGTGTTTTCTTTCTTGTGTCTTTTTTCTGTCATCTTGTTGCATCAGCTTATTACGCCAGCCCATCGCATCAGTTTGCTGCCTTGCTTTTTTTCTTAAGAAGGCAACAGGACTCTCTGTTCCCTGCTTTGTTGTGTCTCTCATTATGTTTTACTTCTTGTGTTTCTTGTTGTGTCAGCCAACCTTGCCAGCCTGTCATGCCAGCTCGCTGTCTTCTTTAGGAGGCCCCGGGAACTGAGCCAGGGATTTCTCATGTAGTGGGCAAGAGCTCAATTGCTTAAGTCACATCTGTTTTCCCTAGTTTATTTTTAAAAAGCTATTTTTACTTCTTATCTTAGGGAGAACATTTCCTCACAAAGCCTTGGCAGTATCTCAGAGAAGGGAAGGCAAGGTCAGAATTTATTAAGGTTGGAAACTGTGGTTAAAGGTGATTCCTTCAAAGTAAAGGATTGGCAATACCAGCAAGGCAACGATTTTGAGGCAAGGCATTAATAGGAGCAGAGCATATATTTTGTGTATTGAGGCTTCCACACAGGGAAAAACCTTATCAGTTGCCAGCAAAGCCAAAGGTGGTCCTGTGCAGGTTGCTGATCTAGGAAACATAAAAGCAAAGCAGATGTAGCATAGTAATATCATCTAAAGAGTCTTCTTTGCAAAATCAAACCTAAAACAAACAGACACACTACTTACCATCAGATATGTTAAAAAGTTAAGTCTCAACTATATTGCCAAAAATAACACATTTCTAGAGCTTGGTTTCCAATTATCTTATTGATATATGATAGGTGTCCTTTATCCTCCCTTCCTTCTGTCTACAGATTTTGCTGTTGATATTACAAGAACGTACTTAGAGCCATGTGCATAGGAAAGTATATACTTTCTACAATGCATCCAGAATATGTATTAACCATCCTGATGGCAAACTCAAGAAGTAATTATGTACCCTGCCCATCTTAAAAGCAAACAAGGCCACTGGCTCAAGCACCTCTTAAAATATATGTATATATATATATATAACATTTTTGTAAGCAAATACACATATATGCATGTATATTTATATATCATTTTACAAATGCTTGTATGTATTGTGAAAATTTTGATTTTTACCCACAATAAAAATAAATAAAAAATCAAAAAAAAAAAAAAAAGCAAACAAGGAATAAATCATTAAGAATTTCAAACAACACACCCAAACAAAACTATAAGAAGATATCGGAAATGATTGGAGTGAGGGATTTTTTTTTATTACAAGCATAATAAATTTGCAGTCAGAAATTGGGTCACTGTAGAAGCTAGTTAATGTTCAATGGTGTGAGAGAGAAACTGAGAAATCTTATCATTCTCAATATCCCAACTGTTGCATATAGAGAAAAGTGGTTAGGAAAGTGATAACTAACAAAAGGTAAAATAACATTTTAAAATATTAATCACACTAAGTGATGTGAACTGATTTAGCTTTTTTTTCTTTTTCTTTTTCTTTTTTTTACAGAGAAGGGCAAATTAGAGCTGTGTTCTTTAAACACTATGATTTTTCGGATGGATAATATAGTCCCCCACCCTTCCAAAAAATCAATGGCCAGATATTAAAAGCTATTTTATCACTAAATTAGTTGACATAAGCAAAAAATGTAAATCATCACTTTCAATGAAGAAAATGTAACAAAAACTTAATTTGCAACACAACTTGTAAAATATGATGAATGTATTCAGATTATATAAGGACTTCAGAAATTATAAATGTCTTTACAATCAAGATAATCTTTGGTTCCTAGTTATTTTGAATGAAATATTCACAGACCAATTCACCTACAGTGCTAAGAAACTGACTTCTTCAGAAACACAAACACAGACATTTATTTGCCTTCCTGGAGTAAAGTCAATTGATAAGGGGCATAGGGAGAGTTACAGAGTCTGTGTGCAGTCTTACAAGATTATAAATTTGATTTGGGGAAATAAATTACTGCAAGTATCTTAGGTTTGAATCTGGATTTGTACCTATGTGTTCTTTTTTGAAAAGAATATGTAAAGTATACCAATAGACAATCTTCTCTATTCCTTCCTTTTGTAAATGTAGATATCTATTACTATATCATCTATATCAAATGTATAGATATTTTAACTTGGGATAGTACTATACAGCCTCTTATGTTAATAAAAGGTTGCTTTCTCTGTCACATATCACTGAAAGTAAATCTTATTTTTTAAGTATTTCATTATTTAGTACATAGCACATACAAAAGCTCAAAGGGGGAGGATTGTTGAACTCTGGCATAATAAGCACCACATACAGAATGTATACATATTTTTATATGTGTTTACTTTTTGTATGCAAGAAGATGATAGCTAGATAGCTAGATTGGTGATGATGATGAAGATAGATAATGTGTATGTGGCCAATATATTGGTGGACTTCATTTCTTATTGGTTTCATTCAAATAATTAATTATAATTATGTTGATTAAAGCTGTCATACACATATATGGTGCACCTCTGAGAGTCAGTATTCTGTGACAGTGAAAATATCAGCAAACAGTTAGTCTATTCATTAATCTGTAGGTTGCCCATATATTGAGCTTCCATATTAGAAGTACATGTAAACTTCATAAAACTGTTTTATATCCTATAGCAAATAAAAGGAAAAGAAATGTGAGGAAATGTTTGCCATTTTCTCTTATAAAAGCAGTAGAGTCACAATTAGAATTGATGATAAATTTTAAAACTATATGATTTTCTCTGGTGTAATAAGATAAGACAATAAGCAAATATGAGAAACATATTTTAAAAAATAAATGGCTGGAAAATGTCAAAATCCTATGAAAATTTATTGATGGGAAGTAATGAGAATTGAGATTAGAAGAAAAGGAAGTGGTCAATGGAAAATTAGGAAAAGGTAAACTGCACCCTGTGTATACACATAGCAATGGGTCCTGGGAGTCCAGACAGTAGCAAATATTTATTCATGACTATCTTGAGAAGCCAAAACAGCATGCCCTCTGCACATAAATCCAAGAATGCAGGGATATTTGGGAGGCATTATAGAAGAATTTGCACTAATACTGAGTGACTTAATATAATTTCAAGGTTTAATGGATAACCTTAATTCTCTGGGAAACCAGAGTTTGTCAAATACCTCCTTCTTCAATGTTCCTGAATTTATTAAATCTTCTTTGATCCATGAACATCATTGTATATTCATAATATTGCTATGAGTTTGTCAGTGTATTAGGTATTATTATCATTTTATACACTGTGAAATTGTGCATAAAACAACACTCAATTAACAACAGTTAGTTGAGTGACTCAAGAATGCACAGTTTAAAGTAAATTGAAACTAAAAAATTGATTCCCTGGATTTCTGGACTTTCTTGATTACACTGTATCACCTGCATGTCTAAGATTTAGATAAAGGAATTACATTCCAACATTATTGCAATGTTCTTCAATATCACCATTATGATTACCATGGAATACATTTAATTATTGATACAAGCAAGAAAATACATGAGGTAGTTTAAGATTTTTACATTCATATACGTATACAAAACAAAGATGTCATAAGATATCATCTTATCTGATGTGTGCTTAAAAGGTAAGCCTTGTAAATGAAAAATCAAACTTATAAACCAAATGTTATGGATAAAATTGATTATATTGTCTTGTATAGAGAAACTAAAGGAACAAATATATACAAAAATAATCATTTAAGGTGGCATAATTGTATATAAATGATACATTTTGCAAATATTAACAAAAATCCTTCAAATACAGACTTTGAATTTCCCAATTTGCATATTCAAACCAGAAAATTGGTTAAGTGCAATACTGATAATTTCTTAGTCTTTTTTCTTTCTTTTTATCATGTTATGATGTGTATAATTAACTGCTTCCTGATTTTATCTCTACTCTCTACAAATTTCAAATAAATGAGCAAAATAAGAGGGGCAAAATGAGATTCAGTTATAGTAATTTAAATCTAATTTGTAAGTAGATAGTATAAGGCATCTTCAAATTTTTAGATTTTTACTTGTGATATTAGTTAATTTAATGGTAATCTCTGATTTAACTTTTCATTTACCCCTCTAAGCATCAAATTTGCTCTCAAATTAGTTGTACAAAAGCCATAAAGTGCACTAAAAATTTAATCAATTGAGAATTCTTAATTGGAAATGCATCACTGAGATTTATGTGAAAGAGAATAATAAAATATATTTAAAGCAAGATGATGAAGCCAGTTCAGATATTTGATATTCAATTGCCATACATTCAGGGATGATGTGAGAAAGAAAACAAGATTTTCAATTCCTTATGAAATAACATGAAGATATTATCTTAACTTATATTGAAGAAAGAACAATTAATTAAAACCCTTTATTCTGTTTTATCATTATGTTTTATAATATAAATTACAATTTATAATTTAGGCCTTTGTTCTTTTCCTCAAACAAATTAGTGTATGTCATGAAAAAAATAGTTTTTTAGATAAAAATGTGGAAATATGCAAACTATTGTTAATATTTGGCCAATATAAAAATAAGCACTATTTCATTATCAAATTGTTAATTAAAATTCTAAGAATGAAAAGTTTTGAAAAATGGATAAATTATAATTTAAAGTGAAAAAAAGAATTATGCTATGGACTAGAGCTTTTGAAAACCAATTGATATGCTTATTAAAGATGCAGTCACAATTTCTTCAGATGAGGAACATAAAATATATGATAATTTTGAATTAGTATACTATCAGAAAATGGAAATGTATTTCTCTGATAACTATGAAGGAAAAATATTAAAAATTGATCATTAAGATCACCCCTTCTTAATTTTCTTGTGTATTAATTTTTTCAGTGCTTCAATCACATCCTTGTTCCTAAGGCTGTATATGATGGGATTAAACAGTGGAGACACAAAGATGTAGAAAAGAGAAAACATTTTGTCAGTTCCTGAAGAGTGATTTGATTTTGGCCTCAAAAATATGATAGTACCAGGACCAAAGAATAAAACTATAACTATGAGGTGGGAAGAACAGGTGGAGAAAGTTTTGAACTGACTTGTGGTTGATGGCAACTTAAAGATGGTGGAGATGATTTTGATATGAGTAAAGTATCAGTAGGCAAGGAATCCTGGCAAATAATATGTCAACTATGTAGACACATATCTCATTAAGGGAATTTGTCACCACAAGCCAACTTAATCAATGGGGGGATGTCACAGAAGAAATGACTGATTTGGTTAGAACCACAGAAAACAGTGAGAACATCTGAAATATTTGCCCTATCTGAACTAGAATTCCACTGATTCAGGAGCCAACTGCCAGCTGGATATGCGTCTTTTGGCTCACGACTAGAGGATAGTGCAGAGGGTTACAGATGGCCATGTAGTGGTCATAGGCCATCACAGCCAGGAGGAAACATTCAGTGGCCCCCAGAATGAGGAAGAAGCACATTTGTGTGCCACAGCCCAGCAAAGAAATGCTTCTATCCTGAGTCCAAAGGTTCACCGAGATCCTGGGAACAGTAACTGATACAAAACAGATTTCCAATGAGGCAAAATTTGCCAGGAAAAAATACATAGGGGTCTGAAGAGCAGACTCTACCCCTGTAATTATTATGATAAGACCATTACTATCATGATGAATGCATAAAGAAAGAAAATTCTATATAGGAACTCCTGGAGGTTTAGAAGTTCAGAAAATCCCAGGAGAACAAATTCCACCACTGAAGAGAAATTGCCTTCTGCTCTTTGTTCTCAATGGAACATCTGAGAAAACAATAAATTCAAGATATAAAAATCACTTTATGTGTTTGGGTTGAAGTTTTCTTTACTATAAAAAAAGAACACCATGCTTTCAAAACTCACACAGTCCCTATGAATTTTAAAACATCTATAATATATATTTAACATAGATGTTCTATAAAAACTTCTGAATTTGATTTTAAACTGTGGCTAAAAATAGCATTCTTTCACTCAAAATCATCCTTAAAAACATATCTTTATATGGAATTAGGTGTGCTGAGGGATAGCTATATTTTTTTTCTTATTCATATTAACTATGTAATGTACATTGTTATTTGGTTTTGATAATAAGACTATCAGAACTGGATTAAAATTATATTAATAAAAATATAATTTAAAATAATAAAATAGTAATTATTGCACATACACTGACAATTTTTATTTGAAGTTCTTTTCCCTCAATTTTCCTTTTTCATATTTCCTTGAAATTAATAGTATTTATGCTCATTTTAATTTGTTTCCTGAAATATTTGTAAGAGATACCATATAAACATGGTCAATGAATAAACAAGAAAAGTTGATCATACTGGATCATTTCTGTGAATTTTTGCATTCTAGTATTTCTTACAATGATTCTATTTTAATAGAAAGAAATCATTAATAATTGATCAATGAAGTAAATATATTAATCAACTTTTTAATATTGGCATTGCAAGAAGATGTTAATTTCTGATATCAGCCATGTTTTCCATCATGATTTAGAGCCAAAGAAAGAGAAAATTAAAAGGTTGTGGTAAAAGCAGTATCTGGAACCAAATCCAGTCTGTCCTTCCAAATCTGTTCATATATTCATTTTGCTTTGAATATTTTCCTTCTTTTACAAAAGTGCTCTATGAGCAGCACATTAATCTCAGTTTCTAATTCAGGATCTTCCAGACGATCCAAGGTTTTCTGAGCTCTCTTATCTTCCAAAAACATGTTTGATGTTATTTGTTATATGTTGTTAATTTAGGAAAAATTTGTTTTTAAAAAAGTTTATTCTCTCTTTTTCTCTCTTCCTCTCTCTCTCTCTCACTTTCCCTCCCTCTCTTTCTTTCTCAATAGTTAGCTCCTGAAGTGTACCATACACAACTTTTTCTGTGATTCTGTGAATCCAACAGCACACAGTTCATCTCCATAAGTGCTTGAATATTTGAAATGCGTTCAAACTGATGGTCTTCATTGTAAAATACTTAAGATCCTGAAAGATCATATTCCACTGTCTGAATATTATATTTAAACACCAAAGTTGATTGTAACCTCTTGAACATAGGTTTACGTGGAGAATGAGGGGAAGAAATTTGAAATCTAGGCAAGAGCTCACCAACTCTTGGCAAATAGGGTAAAACCTAGAATTTAATGATCATCTGCAACAGTTTCAACATTCAAGGGTATTCACAGAAACTGTCTTATTTAATCTTCACAGTGGTGTGTGAAGCAATTTCTTTCACCATAATGAACCATGGTCTCAAACATGTTCTATAAATCAACCAAGAACACAGAGCAGTAAATGACTTATTGAGATTTGAATGCAGGCCTATTTGTATCAAAATCCAAATTACTTTGCTACAACAAGTAATACCAAGGGATCATAATATAAAATGTTTGTATCATTTCTTGCTTGAGTATTTAATGAATACCACTTAAACAGTAAATGTTTCATTAATGAAAGGATAACAATTCCCTCTATTTACTAACATGTACTATAAGTTCCTTCATCGTTTAGTATGAGGATTTTATAACCTTATTTTTGTGTTTTGTATTTTCCTCTCTGTCACAATCACACAGAGACCTCTATTTTCTTTTTCTCCAATGTTGTAACATTCTAACAGTTATTTTGGGAAAAACAGAATGAAGCAAAATTTAAAAAATAATTAGACAACAAATTAGAAACTGTTAATCTGTAACTGCCAGGTTATAATTTGCTAAGGCATTTGTGGCAAGTTCTGAAAGAGAATTAACAATAAAAAGTTTCAAAATTTCCCATATACAGTATGAATATCAATGAGATATGATATGATAAAGCCTTTAGAAAAGTAGGAAGCAGAAACATTAAGTTATTGCTTATCAATTTTCAATTTCCATCAAATATTCTTGTAACATAAAATCTTTTGAAAACATTAGAATCTAGAGTATTTACTCTATTACTTTGGAAATTATTCTGTATCTTCCAATTATGCTATTCATGAACAAGTTTATTATAATATATTAAAATATATTATTTACTGATCAGACATTGTGATGAGTTCACAACATTCATCACCTTTTAGTTGCTCAGAAAATTTGAAAGAAACTTTGTTAAAAAGAGCCAATGTACAAATTCAACAGTCTTGGATTACAAATTTTATTCTAATTATGCTATATTTCAGACTGATTAACAGTTTAAATTGAATCATTTCATATTTAATTTCTAAGGAGTCTCCAAGGAAATCACAGTGCTCTCCTGGTGGTATAATACAGTGTATCTGCTATAAACCTCTTATTATTATTTAAAGTCAAACAACAATTAGGCAATTAAACTTAAAGCAAAAAAAAAAAAAGTCCATGTAATGAAATTCAAGGAACACAGAAGGAAGGAAAGAAGGAAGGAAGGAAGGAAGGAAGGAAGGAAGGAAGGAAGGAAGGAAAGAAAGAAAAAAAGAAGGGAGGAGAGAGGGAGGAAGGAAAGAGGCACAACCTAAATATTCTTCTCCATATTTTCATAAAACCAAGATACTCATCACAATATTTAGGAAAGGATGAATGCTTCCCAATGCTTTAAAGCCATTAAATCTATACCTAACATTGGAATGAAATGTTTACCATGGGTATAATTGCATGCATTTGCCCCTTCTTGATACATAGAGGAGAGCAAAACTTTGTAACTTCATTATTCTAAAACAAAATACTGTTCAAAGGACTCTTTTTTAGAAGTCCTTCAAGAGAAGGGTAAGTGGAGTCCTGATGCTTTTGTTCGTTTAATTGAAGCACTTTTACTACCCTTTATTTTCCTCAGACACATGATAAAATTATTCTATTTTATTAAGCTAATGAACTTGTAGCTCTAAATCCACTTGACAGCAGACATTGCTAGTGAGTTAGGTTGTAAATTTGCAGTAATTGTTAATCAGTAAAATACAATGTGGAAGAATGGAAGAATATATATATTTTAAATACATTTCCCAGATGTTTCAGATTACTTTTCAAAAAAGCGTTTCTTTAAAAATGGTGATTTCCATCATTGATAGTAGAGTGCAAAGAAAAACATACATAATGACTTTTATCTTAGGAAAAAAATTAGAAACTGGCCCAATAATTCTAATACATTTTATTATATAATATCTAATAATACATTTCAAAATAGCACATTTCAAAATGTTCTTAAGCCATTTATCAGACTAAATTTCCAACAGGAAAACAGATGGTTTAATTGCTGACTGAAATGTAGTTTAAACTTATCAATTAATGTTTTTTTGTAATATTCTGTAAATAATTGAGTTTTCTGATTTTTGGTACTTAGGATACAATAAACACAGTAGACCCACTTCAAATGTTATTAAGATGTTAGTTGAAAAATGATAGTGCTCACCTTTATGGATAGGGATGAAATTATTTCTTTCTCTGATACAGAGAGTTTTAAGTGATGTTCTATTGAAATTAAGTTTTTAAACTACTTGAAATTCAGGAGATGCAAAATGACTAATCGCCTTCTAAAATAATTTTTCTTTCAAAGCATACAGTGATCTGTAAGTAGAAAAATATTTTTTTTCTTTTCTGTGGGAATTTATCGTCTCCCATGTCACTTTTTAATTCATCTAACCCATTAATCTTGCTTTTGAAATATTTTGGACAGCAACCAAAAATATCATGGGCCATAACTTTCCTCTTCAATGGTGTCTTCCTCTACCATTCTTTCAGGTGCTTGGAAACCTTTGCATTTTTGTTCTTTTCTTTTTAGCAGTCTGCAATAATTAAGTGTGTCTTACTACTTATTCTCTAGTGCTTTAAAAATGTCTTTATTAGAATATGAATTTTCAGAGTCAGCTCAGATAGACGACAACATCAGCAGAGACTAAAAAGAGTTACAGGCAATCTCTTGACCTTTATAAAGCTGCCTAATTTGTTACTTATTTATAAGTAACATATAGAGAAAATAGAGATGGTTCAAAACAGGTAGAATTTATACTATTTAAAAAGCTTGTGAAAGGAATTATAAGTACAGGTACATCAGAGAATTATGAATTAAAACTGAAGAATCATAAAATGGCTAACCAGAGAATTAAAGATTTGATTTGTGAGATCAACAGAAGTGTGGCTTTTTTCTTTTTAAGTCATGTAAAATTTCAAATATGTACAAAATGGAGAAAATAATATAGGTAATCTCCTTGTATCAATCAAAACATAATCATGTTCCATTGATTTCATATGTTAAATGAAACTTATAGAACTGGGATAAATTACAATTGGTCATTATGGATAAATCATTTTCATATTTGTTGGGTTTAATTGTAATATTTTCACTGAGTTTTTGTTTATATTCATCAGGGATATTGATCTATAGTTTTCTATACTTGTCATGTCCTGTCAGTATTTGGTTTCAGAATAACACTGGGTTCATAGAATGACTTGTGATGTTTTTACCATTTCTCCATTTTTGGAGAAAGAATTGGTAAGGATTGTTGGTATTACTTTTTAAATATTTGGTAGAATTTCATGATTGAAGCAATCTAGACTTTGGCATCTTTTTTGTAGGGGGATATTTTTTATTACAAAGTCAGTTACCTTACTTGTTATAGGTCTATAAAGGTATTCAGTTTTCTGCCTCTCCTTGAGTAATTTTGGTGTGTTCAGCAAGTGTTTAACTAAGCTTTCTAATCAGTTGTGTATATATTCCCCTGCACATGCGAAGCAGGTGCTCAACCACTGAGTGACACTCATACCCAGTCACTTGTTTTAAAGTTATTCATGCCATTCCTTTATAGTAATCTTTATTTCTGTAAGGTTGTTCATGATGTGCCCAAAAATACAGGTTTCAATTACTGTTTTTAAATTACTATTTTTCACCTTTGCCTTTAAATCCTTTACAAGGGGAAAATACATATTGCTACTGTATTTTATGATTACCTATATTACTACATTTACCAAGGCTCTATTTCTTTCTTTTTAATTTGAGTTATTTTCTGGTATTATCCCCTTTCAATATGAAGGATTTTGTCTAATATATCTCTTGAGTTAGGGTTTCTAGCAACAAAGAGTCTCAAAAATTGTTGATCTAAGAATGTCTTTATTTATCCTTTATTTCTGAGTGATAGTTAATTTGAATATGTTACCTTACAGCTTTCTGTCCTCCATTGTTTCTGATGAGAATTTTGTCATATTTTTCTTGTTGCTTTGAATTTTTTTGTATGTATCTTTGGCATCCAAGAGTTAAAAATGATGGGTCTATATGTAATCCCTTGTTATGGGTAGCTTCATGTTTTTTTATAAAATATGTTAAATTTTGGCGATTTTTTTCTTCAAATATATTTTCTGTCCCTTTCTTTATCTTCATTTTCTGGGACTTTCAAAACATATATTTTAATGGGCTCTATGTTATTTTACTGGTATTTGAAACTTTTTAATTTTATCTTTAATTCTTGTTTCTTTGTATTCTTAAGATTATATCATCTTGACAGATCTGTCTTCAAGTTTGCTACTTCTTTTTTCTGTCAGCTGTAATCAGCTATTGAGAACCTACAGTGAAATTTTCATTTCTTATGGTATTTTTTATATCTGGGATTTCCATTTGCCTCTTTTGAAATAATTTCTATATATTTATGGCTTTTCTCTGTTTAAGGAGTCATTTTAATCATCATTTCTTAAAATTCTTTAAACAGTTTCCTTTATTTCTTTGAGAGTATTTAAAATATTGTCTGTTAAGAAGATTTTATCTTCTAAGTCCAACAATTGCTTCTTTCAGACACAGTTTCTATGCACTGTGTGTTGTTTTGCTACTGGTGTTTATCTGTATGTGTGTCACAGTTTCCTGGTTAGTTACATGCCTCAACATTTGTGGTTAGAAAAGAATATTTCTATTGGAATAGAGGAAACTTTGGATTTTAATTTCCTCTATGGTTGGTTGTTGTTGCTATTTGTTTGCTTGTTTAGTGACTTGCACAGACTAACTATGTGTAGTTCTGATTTCTTTATTATGTGGAACCACTTATTTCTCTGCCAGTTTTTTTTTTTTAAGTCTTACTTATTAATGATTATCCTTGGACCAGCATAACCTACTGACAGCCAGTGATTTGCCAGATGTGCTTAAGCACCTTGAAGCCAGTAAGACTTCTACTCTTTGATGAATTTATATAAGACTTGGGGAAGGTATTCAGTGTACACTGTCCTGAGTTTTATTTTCTGCATTCAAAGTTATGTTGAACAAAGGACAAGTGACTTGCTGGCTTGTTTTTTCATACCTCCTGAATGTATATATAGCCTTGTGAATGTGCAGAATTGTGGCCGGTCAGGAACTGGGTCCATGAAAACGGTGCCGCGGATGAGAAAGAAAGAATAAGACAAAGAGAAGAAAAACTGGGATCAGGGTACTCTCCGTCAGATATGCAGAGAAAAGCCCTGCCACCTCATAAGGTGTGGCTTTTATTTTAGCTTTAGAACAAAGAAAACATGTATGCACATATATAAATTCAATAGATACTTGACAGTTTACATTTTACTAGAATGAGCAAGTTTTAAAAGTTAATGGCTCAGTTCCTCTTTTCCTTCCTGAAATTCACAGACATTGTAAATCTTACAAGCTCAGGATGTTTCCCCACCTAGCTCCTATTAGCATGAGACTGGAGGGCTTGTTTCCTACATTCCAGGGTGACCTTCTTTTTTGTCAGTTGCCATGGCCTTTAATTGAAACTCCATCAATTCCCCCTTTTTTATTAATTAAAGCTCATAGGAATCATTATATAAGCTGATACAAGGTGACCTCCTGTCACACTTGTCTTCTTCCATAGGCTCTTGTGACTGTGCCTGTCTTAGATTGTTCTCCACTGAGAATCTTACCCGTCATTGACTACCAGTCAAGCTTTTGAGCTCTTACAAGGAAGGCAATTTCATTAATATTTATGCTTCTTCAGGTTCCTTAAATGAATATTTTTTTGTGCAGATATTTAGTATTAAGATCAAGGGGTTATTAGTAGAATCTTTCTACTAAGTAATGCAAAATTAGTTTTTCATGGCCATGTTTCTTAACATAAATGCATTTATCGGGTCTAATTACTCTAGCCTTGACAATACAAACAGTTAAAACACATATAACAATAATTCCAAATCCAATCCAAAATGATATTTGTACTGTTTTTTTTTGTTTCCACCAGTGAAATGGCTGCACCAGTGGTTTCTTTCAATTCGTTTGATACATGCTCAATGCCTTCTTTTGCAATTCTAAAAGATTTATAGAAACATTATGCTTATATCAAATCAAGTGATTTTTCACTTCCTCCCAATCATGTTCACTATTATTATAAGCCAAAAAAGTAATACAAATAGAACTTTCATTCCAATCATATTCAAGAGCTCTTAACAAGTTTAAATTATAAATTTGATTACCCAAATTTATAATAGTTGTTTCAAGATCATTCATAAGATTATTCAGTTCCATATCAATGTGAGACTGGCTATGCCACATCTCACTTGCATTTTTATGCCAGTCCTTAACATATTGTTGATTCTGGACTCCTTGATGCAGGGCTGTGCCAGTGACAGCTGCAGCAGTTATGATGTGAATCAGTCCCAAAATTCCTGTTATTAAAAGTCCAATCAGTCTTTTAGTTCTTTTTAAATAATGGTCGAGGAAATGCCACAGTAACTGGGATTCTTGAGACTGCTGCGAATGTCTGGTCATCTGAACCGGTAACCATAGTCCTTTTCTTCTTCTTGCTATAAAAAAGAGTTTGATTTTCCTGCAAATATGAATTCTTAAAACATGTAAATAAGGAGCAATTGAAGCAACTAATATTCCTTTCACCAAAAATTACTGTTCCAATGATATAACTATAGGATCTTGTACACATACTGTAAGAAATTGAGTTGATTTTCTTTTTCAAATAGTAATATCAGTTTTGCTGCCTTGCCTTACAAAAATTGGACCAGTTCCCAAAAATAATTTCCACAAATAATTTTGAGTTTTGTTAAGTTTAGTGTCCCATGGTTGTGGGATATATCTTCCTTGATTTTTCCAAATTATTGAGCTGTTAGTAAATGCTGTATTACCAAAATTCCAGAAATAAGGATTACTGTCATTAGTGATTATGGTTAAATTATTAATGAACCAAGATATGGTTGTGTTTTTAATAGGTTTCGGCATCCCTATAAGGGCCCATTCCTTTACAATTCCATAGGAATCATTAAACAACACAACCTCTGTAAGCCCATGACAAATATGCCATTTGTCATTAAGTAGTCTGTTGTGAGATTGATTAAGATAAATTGGGTAAGACTCATCACTCTAAGTCAACAGCTCTAGAAAGGTGAGTTGGTTATGTATGCCCAATAAGTGTAATTATGATGTAGTATCTTACCTTGACCTAATACTTTACCTATAATTAATCCAATGTAAAACCACCATGTCCATAGTTTAAGTCTTGGCAGCATCTTCAACTCTAGGCTTGATTCTTCTGGAGGGGATCCACTGCTCTTCTCCTGTTTCTGTAATGATAAGAGCAAAACCTCGGCCCAAAAATTTTACCTCTCCTTTTTCCCATTTATTGGTTGTTTCATTTTTCCAGTATATTGGTTGTCCACATTTCTCATTTACATTCCCTTTTTTTCTTAACCTCCCAATGTCTTTCTGCTGCTGTGGTATTAGAAATTTGTTGTCTATTAAGAAAATTTAAGGTAAGCAATGCTTTAGATATTTTGTCTTTAGCAGATTCTCCTCCATCTCCCCCTTCTTGTTATTGCAACATCAATTTTAATAAGTGATTATTCTTTTCTACTATCAATTGTCCCTGAGGGTTATATGGAATTCCTGTAACATGTTTAATATTCCAGTCACTGCAAAATTTTTTGAAAGATTGACTAAGATAGGCAGGCCCATTATCAGTTTTTAGCTGTGCTGGCAGGCCCATTACAGCAAAACAACGTAATAAATGAGAAGGTACGTGTGACGCCTTTTCACTAGCTTGAGCAGTTGCCCAAATAAAATTAGAATATGTATCCACTGTCACATGCACAAACTGAAGGCGGCCAAAAGAGGGCACATGTGTGACATCCATTTGCCAAATTTCATTAGGATGTTCTCCACGGGGATTAGTTCCTGGAGAAAAAGTGGGGGCATTTATGCGCCCACAAGTAGGACATTGTCTAACAATCCTCTTACTTTCTTTTACTGTTAAGTGGGGATATTTATGACATAAGCCAGAAGCATTAGTATGTGTAAGTTTATGATAATCAGCAGCAGATTCTGTATGAGCAATAAGTTTATCTACTAAATCATTTTGTGAAGCCATAGGGCCAGGAAGTTGAGAATGGGAACGAATATGAGTAATATAGATTGGATTAGATCATTCACGAACAGTCTTTTGTAATTTTAGGAAAAGAACTTCTAATTCAGAAGCTGGAGTTATTTGAGCTGTTTCTATATGACAAACAACGTGACAAACATAAGCAGAATTATTCTAGAAAAGCAATCAATTTGACTCAGTTGTAATTTTTCCAAGGAGTCGTAAATCAATTATTATAAAGCAAATACAGCATTCATTGCATAGGAAGTTATATAAAATACAGTAAGAAACTTGTACTACAGATGAAGAAATAAGAAAAATGAATAATAAAGATTGAAGATCACACCCCAACACACTCATGCTGTACACATTCATGTATTGTAAAGAAAAGACTGAATAAGACAGATGAGGTAGAGAAAAACAGTTATTAATGAGGATATAGATGATTTAGGGAGATATAATAGATGAGTTTTAGGTTGTAGTTGATACTTCTTCTATAAAATAGGTTTATAATTCAGAATAATTATGTGCATGTTCTCATTAAAATTGCTTGCTTGAACACAGATGATAAGTGAAACGAATTCTGATTTCTTGAGGTTTCTTCATCAGGAAGGCCATTTTAGAGCTCCTTTCCTTTTCACTAAAAAATATGAATAAATTATATGACTTCTGACTCACATACTATCCATTCAAATGAAAATTCAGTTTAAAAGATTAAATGGCATCCCATAATATTTTGGGGGTGAGATCATTGTTTTTTATACTAAAATAGCTTAGATATGCATAATGTAAAAGATTTTGCAGGTAATACAGGAAAGCTACCATGTTTTTATTAAATATATTTGCTTCATTCCAAAACTGCTTTAGAAGTCTTACAAACTATTTGCTTGTGCAATAAAATTAATTTTAATTGAAGAACATAGGAAACATAATTGAGAGAAGTGAAGCATGCCAACTGAAAAAAGGACTAATTGCTACTATTGAACATAAGTTCAGCTTTTGAGATTTCAAGTGTTCAAATAGAAAATTTTAAAATTACATGTCATCACCAGTGCTGCAGTTTGATATTAATTATGAAGTCCAAAAAAAGATAAGGATTATGTTTGTAAACTAGTCTGTTCCTCTAGGCATGATACCCTTGATTGAATTAAATTCAAAGGTTTCACTTTTGCTTAATTAAATCAAGATTAGGGCTTTGATTTGACCACATCATTGGGGCATGCAGGGTTGAGTCCGCACTCCCTTGGTGGGCTATATAAATGGATATTCACTCTAGAAAAGAGCTCCACAGGCACATAAGTAGATACACAGGGAAGATACACAGAGGAAGAGACTCAGCTCCATAGACACGGCAGAAGTCCCGGGAAGAGAGATGAGCCATTTGACTGATAGTTTACAGCTAACCTTGTGAAGAGAACAGAGTAGCTGAGCTGGGAAAGAAACAAGCCCCAGGAAGAGAGAGAAGCCCTTTGCCACCCTATAGCTGAGATCAGTAGAAGCTGGACCCACACAGCCTTTAAGAGGGAAATGTAAGGCTGAACCCTTGCTGACATTGTCCACCATCTTGCTTCAACACATGGCAACAGAGTTTGGTAAGGAAGAAACCTTGAGTTGGACTCTTTATGGCCTTGTAAGTGTAAGCTTTTACTTCAGATAAATACGCTTTATAAAATCCAACAGATTTCTGGTACTCGGCATCAGCCCTTTTTGATGACAAATACAGTCAGAAATAAGGAAATAAAAAAACTAAACCTTAACAAATAAAAAAATAAAAAACATGTGGTTCAATTTTTTTTACTGTCATGTAGAACCAATGGCAGTTATAGTATCTGTTCTTGTACAGAGCTGGAAAAATAGGAGGGCATTGATGCTAAGTTTATACGTAAGAAAACAAAGGCTTTTCCTGACAATGAAATAACTTGTACTTCTGATTAAATTTTTCCTACAGATGAAATATAAAAAGAATAAAGCGGGAGGCAAATTTTCCACAGTGATGCAATTTGTACTTCTGGGATTTTCTGACCTTCCAAATCTACAAGGGTTTCTTTTTGGAGTGTCCACCATGGTTTACATAATTATTTTAGTTGGAAATAGTCTCATAAACATAATAACCAGGCTTGACTCTACAATACAGAAACCCATGTATTTTTTTCCTGACAAATTTTTCCTCATTGGAAATCTATTATGTGTCTGTCACTCTCCCCAAGATTCTGGAAAACCTTTGGACTCAAGAGAAAAGCATTTCTATGCTGAAATATACCACCCAAAAGTGTTTCCTCCTTATGCTTGGGACCACTGAATGTTTCCTCCTGGCTGTGATTGCCTATGACCACTACGTGGCCATCTGTAACCCACTACACTATCCTCTAGTCATGAACCAAAAGACATGTATTCAGTTTGCAATTGGTTCCTGAATCAGTGGAATCCCAGTCCAGATAGGGCAAATGTGTCAAATTTTCTCTCTGCATTTCTGTGATTCTAACCAAATTAACTACTTCTTCTGTGACATTCCTCCCTTTCTCAAGTTAGCCTGTGGAGACACATCAGTGTATGAGATATCTGTCTATTTAGTAGTTACATTGTTTGCTACAGTCTATTTTATATTGATACTTGCCTTCTACAGCAAAATCATTTCCACCATTCTGAGATTGCCATCAGCCCAAGGATGGGCCAAAGCTTTCTCCACATGTTCTTCCCACCTGCTGGTTGTTGTTTTATTCTTTTGATCCACTACCATCACCTATTTAAGCCCCAAATCCAATCATTCTGCAGGAACTGGCAAACTGCTTTCTCTTTTTTACACCATTGTGACTCCAGTGTTTAATCCCATGATATACAGCCTGAGCTATAAGGATGTGATAACAGCACTAAGAAAATTATTACGTAAAAAATATTATGATAGGTTAATTTTACTACTTTAAACCTTTTTGGTCTCACAGTTATGACCCTAAAATAATTAGCATTGGGTATTTTATCTCTTTCATGACTTTACTCCAAAATATACATTCTCAATCCATTTTGAAAGAACTTTGTATAAAAGCTTGCCTCTTTGCTTCCTTTCTACAGTCATTTATATATTGTCTATGTAATAATAATAACATATTTTTCACAAGTCCTCTCTAAAGAAAATATATTTGAAAATTAAAAATAATTATACATAATATGGTAGTACTAATTATATATTCCAAAACCTCATTTCACCAAAAAATTGCTTGGCAACAGAAGTAAGATGAGCCCCTGCAGGTTATAAAGAATTTCAGCATAATGACTTCAAGTTGCAAAATAGTTTGTGGCCTATTTCTTTTGAACTATAATCCCCCCAAACCTCTGCAGGTTTATCTTCTCACTCAAGATACCAACATCCTCCTAGGACATAATCAATGCTAGTAACAAAAATTAAACTTGTCATAAAACTGTTCACATTTTTTTCAAACTCCACATTGGCACTTATGTTTCAGAATAAATGGTGTTTTATTTCCTAATAATTAGTAAAAATTCCATTAATAATTGTATCAATACTGAGATTTGTTTGGATCAGAACTACTTCATTTCTTTTATAATATTCTAAGTATTTTGTTGAAAGATCAAAATACACTAATAACAATTAAAAAGATTGAATTATTAATAAAAACCTTCCTAGAAAGAAAAGCACAGGACCAGGTAGCTTCACTGGGCAATTTTACCAAATATTCCAAGAAGAATTAACACCAATTCTTCTCAAAATCTCCAAAAAATTGAAGAGGAAATAAAACACCCTAACTCCTTCCATGAAGCCATTATTGCCATAATAGAGATACCAAAATGAAAGAACATTATAGACATATATCCTTTTTTAATATACATGCAAATATAATCAATAAAATACTAGCAACTGAATGCACCATATATTAAAAAATTATACACCATGGTCATGTGGTATTTATCCTAGGTATGCAAGGGTGGTTCAATATAAGAAAATTAATTAATGTAATTCAACACATTTATAGAATAAAGGAAAAGAAATATATGATAACTTCAACTGATGCTGAAAAGACATTTGACAAAAACCAGCATATTTTCTTTGTAAAATACTTAGAAAATTAGAAATAGAAGGGAAACTCCTCAACATGAGGGCATTTAGGAAAATCCACAGCAAACATGCTCAGTGAGGAAAGACTAAGTTTTTCTGTCAGTGATCAGGAGCAAGATAAGAATGTCAACTGTGACCAATGTTTTTCAACATTGGACTGAATGTTCTAGCCAGAGAATTAGACCAAAAAATAAATAAATAAATAAACAATAGGCTCCCACATTGGAGAAGAAGTAAACCTTGCTTATTTGCAAATGACATGAACCCATATATTGAATATCATGAAAAGTTCACAAAAAAACCTTCTGGATTTAATAAACAAATTCCACAATTTGTTGGGGTGCAACATCAACATGCAAAAATCAGTAGTTTTTCTATGCACTACTAATGAACAATCTGAAGAGGAACTGAAGAAAAAATTCCATTTACAATAACAACTAAAAAAATCAAATCTCTAGGACAAATTTAACCAAATATTTATATAATTATAAATGGAAAACTAAAAATAAATAAGACAAAAATTTAAAAATGGAAAACTATTACACATTAATAAATAAATCAAAGATGTTCTAAATAAATGGAAGGATATTCAATATTCATGGATTAGAAGACTAACTATTGTTAAGATTTCAATACTACCCAAAGTGCTTTAAATATTCCCTGTAATCTCAATAAAAATTCCAACATCTTTATATGTAGAAATGAAAAAGGCAATCACCAAATTTATATGGAAGGGCAAAAATATTTTAATACATATCCCATTCCTGTGGGTGTGAACACATTGTATGTTGGATCTTTTGATGAGATTACTTCAGGTAAAGCAGGGGTTCTTAAACTTTTTTGTTCCATGGACCCCTTTGTCAGTCAGATGAATACCATAGACCCCTTACTAAGTTCACACTACACTGTGTGTGATTTAATAAATATATCACACCCACACCATGTCCCCACAAGAATAATAATTTTTTTTTGAATTTTCAATTCAAGCTCATGGACTCCCTGAAATCCTTCCATGGACTCCTTGGGGTCCATGGATCCCTGGTTAAGAACCCCTGAGTTAAAGTGTGGCCCAGTTCAATCAAGATGGGTCTTAATCTTAGTACTGGAGTCCTCTATATGTGGCATAAAAATCAAATGGACAGAGAGAGAGCCATGTGAAGCAAGAAGCTGAAATTCAATGGCACTCAAAGAAAAACTGAGAGGCCAGGTGAAACTGCCATGTGCATTGCCATGGGACGGGCAAGCCAAGAACCATGTCTTGACAGCTAGCTAGCATTAGAATGCCAGTCTTCAGGTAGAAACCAATGCCTTGATGATGCCTTAATTTGGACTTTCTCTGTGCCTCAAATGCAGTGATATAATAAATTACCATTGTTTAAGTCCACCCATTGCATGGTTTTATCTTGAGAGCCAGGAAAACTGAAACAGGTCCCAAATAACTAAAAACATTTCAATAGAAGAAAGAAGTTGGAGAACTCACACTTCCTGATTTTAAAAACTTATTACAAAGAGACAGGAATTGAAACAGAATGTTATTTACACAAGAATGACATATAGAACAATGGAATCCAGTTGGAAGTTCAGAAATAACCTTCACATCTAAGGCCAATTGATTTTTGATAAGAGAGCTAAGTCCACTTAATGGAAAAAGAATAGCCTCTTCAACAAATGGTGCTGTGTAAACTAGATATCCATATGCAAAAGAATGAAAGTGGATGCCTACCTTACATCATAGAAAAATTAACTGAAAATGGATCAAAGACTTAAATATAAGCAACACAACTTTAAATTCCTTTATAGGGTAGCATCTTCAAAACCTTGTGTTCGGCAATAGTTTCTAAAATTTATACCAAAAGTATTATCAACAACAAAATAAATAAATGGAATCATCAAAAACAGAAACTTTTTTTCCATCTAAGGACTTTTTCATGAAAGTAGAAAGACAATTTACAGAATGAAAGAAAATACTTGGAAATCACATATATGATAAGGTTTTAATATCCAGAAAATATTAAAAATTTCTACAACTCAATAAAAAGGCAAACAAACCAATTTGCAAAAAGGGCAAAATTCTTGAATATCCATTACTCCAAAGAAGATATACAAATAGCAAAAATCACATGAAAAGATGATCAACATAATTAGCCATTAGGGAAGTGCAAATCGAAACCCTAACAAGATACAATTTCACACCCACTAGAATGACTACTATTAACAAAAATGGAAAATAACAAGTATTGCAGAAGGTGTGGAGAAATAGGAGCACTTGTCCATTGTTGGTGTGAATGTAATATGATGCATGCTCTACATGGACATGGTGTAGAACTCATTTTATATATTGCTGAATTCAGTTTTATAATATTTTTAACTATATTTGCAACTTTAATGAGATGTTTTGGTCTGTAGTTTTCTGTTTTTGTACAGTCTTTATCTGGTTTTGGTGAGAGGGTATTATGGTCTCATAAAATAAGTTATGAAATATTTCATCCTCTTCTAATTTCTGGAAGGGATTGTGTAGATGTGATATAAATTCTTTCAATGTTTGGGAGAATTCTCCATCTGGGTTTAAAGATTTCTGTTTTGGGAACGTTCCAAATATAAATTCAATATATTTGATGGTTATAAGTCTATTCAGATGTCGCAGTTCATTTTGATTGGGTTTGGGTAGTTTGTAATTTTTGAAGTATTGGTCCATTTCTAGTAGGTTATTGAATTCAAAATACTTTGTGGTATTTTTGTATTATCATTTTAATGGCTCCTGGAAACTATAAGGATGTACTTTATTGTATAACTGATATTTATTTCTGCCTTCACTTTATTTATTTTTTGTTAGTCTTGCTGGAGGTTTATCAATTTTGTGGATTTTTAAAATATGAGCTTTTGTTTTATTGATTTTTCCCTAATGATTTCCTCCTTTCAATTATATTAATTTCTGTCTTGCTTTATTATTTCCCTGCTTCTGCTTGCTTTGAGTTGAACTTTTTCTAATTTCTTAGGAAAGAACTTAGACTATTGATTTGAGACTTTCCATTTTTCTAATGTAAACATTTAATGCTATACATTTCCCTCTCACCAATGTGTAAGCTGCATTGTAACATATAATATGTTATTTATTTTTAAGTTCCATGTAATTTTTCAATTTCCATTACATTTTCCTCTATAACCCATTGATTATTTAGAAATGTTTTGTTTATTTTCAAGTGATTACTGATTTTCCTTGTCTCTCTTTTATTTCTACTTTTATTCCACTGTGAGAGAGCACATTCTGTATGATTTTAATTCTAATAAATATGATCAAGTTTATTTAATGTCCCAGAATCTGGTTTACCTTGATTGTTCCAGGAGTACATGAAAAAAAAAATCATAATATGTTATTGTTATTTGAAATCTATTAGGACAAGTAGATCCTGTTGGTTTATTGTGCTGTTCAGAATTCTATATCCTTGAAGATTTACTGTCTACTTCTTTTATCAGTTGCTGAGAAGGGGTGTTGAATGTGTTTCCTACTGTCTTTGGATGGGGTGGGCATACTATGAATTAGATCAATTAGTTTTAAGTGTTGTTTATGTGTTCTATATCCTTCCTAATGGCTGTATTGTTTTGTCAGTTACTGAAATCAGAGTGTTAAAATCTTCAAATATTATTTTGGAATTGTCTATTTCTCTTTTTGTTTTATCAAATTTTGCCTCTTTTATTTTGTAGTTCTGTAGTCTAGTGCATGTATATTTATGATTCCTTTGTCTTCTGTAGGAATTGACCCTTTCATCATTATGTCATGACCATCTTTATTTCTGCTTATTTTTCTTGTTCTGAAGTTTACTTTCCCTGATAAGTGTTTACATGTATAACTTTTTCCATCCTATTATTGTAACCTTATATATCTTTTTATTTAATGTTAGTTTATTGTAAATAGTTTATATTTGCATCTCTTATTTTGTTGTGTTTTAAACAATCTCTATTTTAATTGGTATATTTGGATCTTTAGCTTTTAAGGCAAATATTGGTATGGTTGGATTTAGCTGTAATACTGTATTATTTCTTTTGTTTTTCCTTGTGAATTTGTTTCTGAACTTCCTTGTGAATTTCATTCCTGAAGTTCCAAGTGCATATCTCATTAACCTCAGCCTGAAGAACTTCCTTAGCATGTCTTTTAGATAAGGTCTACTGGAGCTGGAGTATCATAGGTTTTCCACATTCAAGAATGACCTTCTGAAGGATTTTCTCTGAGAATTGAATTTGGTGTTGATCACCAAACCCAAAACTGTCAACATGCGAGTCCTACAGGTGCACATTATACCCTTGCTCTTTCATTAAACTTTCCACTCTTTCAGTTACTAAAATTAAGGCTAAATTTTCATTAGTGTTTGATATATAACAGCTATTTCCTTTCAATGGACAGGTTGACAATAATTTCCCCTGTTATCTCCACAACATAAACACTATCTAATAACTTCTGCTCTCAGAGCATGTCCTGGCCTGCTCTGTTTCATGGTCAGCTGGTAAAGGAGTCTTTTCTGCTAATCCTGTGGCCCTCTGTGGTACGACCAAATCTGTAAGAAGACCCTGAACACATTAATTATGATGACTTAGACCATAGTTTTACATATATTCTCTATCACTCCCCACGATCTTATTCATTACTCACATTCACACAGTAGTACATCTTAAGAGCCAGTGCTCTTGTTTATCCAGGGAATACAAATCTAAATGAACTCCATTAATACGGTAGGCCTTTTCATCTTACTGCTCTCTTCCTGGAGACCTTCATGGTGACACATGAAAGGTTATGATGAAAGCATAACATATACAGATTCAAACCTCAGGGTTAAAGTCATCAATAGTAATATAACCTTTTCAAGAAATCTAAAATAGAATAAAACTGTTTCATAAATTGAAAGAATTTGACTATTCCACCATATCCTCACATATGTTTTAAATGATTTTGACTTTTAATTACTGTGTAGAATTGATCATCTTAGACCACAGTCTTAGTTATCTTTAGCAGGAAGTTCTTGATGGACATCCCATTGTGAAAACTGGTTATGCAATTTACCACACTAACTACATTTCTAAGGTTTCTCTCCAGCATGAATACTTTGGTGAATCCTGAAGTCAGACCACTGCCTAAAGCCCTTGCCAAATTCAATACATTATATGATGTCTCTCATGACCCCACACATGTGAACAATTGGTAAAAGTTTTATTGCACACATTACATTAGTGTGGTTTCTCTACAGGATGTATATTCTGATATCTCTTGAGGCTTGAGGAGTGCTTAAAGGCTTTGCCACATTCTTTACATTTATAAGGTTCTTCTCAAGTATGGATTCTTTGGTGTTTCCTGAGACCAGACCATTGCCTAAAGGCCTTGCCATATCCAACACATTGTATGGTTTCTCTCCAGTATGAATTGCCTTATGATCCCAAAGGTATGAATGTTTGATGAAAGTTCTGCCACCCTTATTTCACTTGTAAGGTTTCTCCCCAGTGTGAATTCTCTGATGTCCTAAAAGGTTTGATGGTCATATAAAAGCCTTACCACATTCATTACATTTGTGTTTTTTTCCCAGTATCAATTCTCCCATGATCCAGAAGGTATAAATATGTGGTAAAAACCCTACTACATCCATTATATTTATAAGGTTTCTCACCAATGTGAATTCTTTGGTGGACCACAAGGCTAGATTCATAGCCTAAAAGCCTTATCACATTCATTACATTTGTAAAGTTTCTCCCCAGTGTGAATGCTCCAATGAAATGCAAGGTTTGAATATTGAATATAGGCCTTGCCATATACCTTACATTTATATGGTTTCTCTCTGGTATGGATTTTTTCATGTCTTCTGAGGTTTAAGAAATGGTGAAAGGTTTTGCAACACATTTGTAAGGTTGCTGCTCAGAATGAATTCTCTGATGATTAGAAGCATTGAGCACTGGCTAAAAGCCTTCCCACATTCATTACATTTGTAAGGTTTGTCTCTAATGTGATTTGTATGCTGTTGTGCAAGCAATGAACAATGAATGAAAACCTTTCCATATTTATTGCATATGTTAGTTTTGACACTAGGAGGACATCTTTGAAGTGGGAAAACTGAGAAACAATTTTTGAAGTCTTCTCAACTTGATTACATTTATAATTTTATTCTTCTGATTGAAATCTCTGCATTTCAGCCAGATGTGATTGAAACCCAAATCTACTTTCAAAACATTTGACATGTTTGTTCCCTGCATCACCTGTGTTATTTTTTAGCTCCAATGAATTCATTAAAAATGATTTCTCATGTTTGGAATATTTTTTTTTTTTATTTTTTTAATTAAATAATTAATTAATTAATTAATTATTTTTATTATGGGTAAAAATCAAAA
>JAKSZT010054271.1:5898919-5948365 GCA_026826555.1 Tolypeutes matacus | reverse complement strand
GTCTTGCATTATCGGTTAATTCCCTGAGACCATACTGGATTTTTTCTATCTTTTTGTCTATCTTTTCTACAATCTCTTTGATTTCAACTGTATTGTCTTCCATATCACTAATTCTTTCCTCTGCCTGTTCAATTCTGCTGCCATGTGAGTCCAGCGTCTTTTTCATTTCTTGACTTGTTTCTTTGTTCGCCATCATATCCATTACCTTTTTAGGTGTGTTAGCTATTTCTTCAGTATGTTCTCCCAGTGTCTTCTTTATATCCTTAATCTCTTCCTTCAGTTCTTTAAGTTGGTCCATGATATTTGTTTGGATAGCTTTGATTAGTTGTTCGATGTTCTGCATTGCTTCTTGGTTTTTATTTTGTGCATTGGACTGGTCCATGTTTTCCAGTTTTTCAGAGTCCTTTGTATTTTTCTGTTGCCCTCTGGTCATCATATTATCTTTATCGGTTTGTTCAGTTGTTTAGCTTTTCTCTATGCTCTAGAATTTTATTTAGCTGTTGGTTCTGTGAGTTAAGTTTTCTCTTTGGCAGTTTTTCTTCTTATTTTATTTCCTTACTTCTTTCTATGTTCCCTTGAAGGCAAAAGGTTAGGGCCAGAGGAATCAAAAGGTGTAAGGAAGGCAGAAGGATAATAGAAATGTTGATAAAAGTTAGAAGAGGGGCAAAATGAGACTTAATGAGATGAATATTTAACTTGTGTAGGCAGTGTAGAGTACTAGGAAAAAATATGGAGTTCCTATAATGGACTGGGAAAACAAATGGAGGAATATATATATATAGTGATTTAGAAGGCTAGAATTATGAGGAGGTAGAGAAATAGTAGAGAAAGGTCTGAAAGGAAAAAGTTAATACTAATAAAAAAAAAAAAAAAAAAGAAAAAAGAAGAAGGAAACAAAATAGATGGGATATAAATTCCCACCCTTAAGTTGTGGGCCTATGAAAAAATGTTGTCTCTAAGAGCCACAACAGAAAACAGAAGGCAGAAACATGCAGGAAGGATAAGCAATAGTTTGTAATACAGAATCAATATATACAGCAAGTGGGAAATTACTGAATAAGAAGCCCAGCAAATAAGTGACCAGCTGGCAGCACCTATTTAAAAAAAAAATAGAAGGAAAAAGGAAGGGGGGAGGAAAATGGGAATAATAGCAATAGACCAGAAAGTAACAGAGAGAATCCAATGATCCACACAGGCAAGCAGTCAAACAGAGCTAAGGGGGGTCAATGATTCCCCTAGGGTCCACGTGGATCCTTCCTGCCTACTTGTGTTTATCAATGAATTTCCCCACAGGGTTCTATATGCAGGTCCTGAAGCAGCTTTTAGCTATTAAACTAAATTAAAAAGAATTTATTTTTCAATTGTTGAGGTGACCTCACTTTTTTTTTTTTTTTTTTTTTAGCCAAATGCAGGACCCAAAATAATTCCTCTTCTAGACCAAACCCCTTACGGAAGGGACCCTAGCTGGGCCCGTGGAAATTAATCAAGCACGTTCCACTTTCCGGATTCCCCAGGTTAGCTGAAACTCTGATGTTAGTCAGTGAAGAGTGCTAAAGATGGCAGATTCCGCCCCTTCTGGCGCCGAGCTCCAGCGTCACCGGGCTGCTCAGTAAATCAGTTTGAGTGCAGCTTCGCGTCTGCTCTCAGCCTGGTGCTGCTTCAGTTCGGCTTATCTGCTCCCCAAAGCTATGGGGCGGTGCAGGCAGCCAGATCGATGTCTAAAAATATAAAATACCCTTCCTTGTCTTCCAACCGAACCCTCCCTTCTTTGGGAAGTGTCCCTTCCTCCTGGCTCCGCAGCGGCCCGGTTCTTATCCCTGGGTGGCTAGGGAAAACAGCTGCGTTCCCCGACCAAAATCCCCCCTCTGGTTCACCGGGTGCTGACTAGCTTGTTTGCTCTGTTCACACAAGGTCCAAGGGGCGCCAGGCAGCCAGCTCCCCAGAAAATAAAACTTTTTTTTTCGCCCCGCCCGCGGCTCCAAATGGCCGTTTTATTTTTTATTTCCATAACCGCGGGGCTCAGCCGCCTGTGCCAACCTCCACCGGCAGCCTCAAAACTCACGATTCTCCACCGTTCGGTCCACGCCGCGGATCCGCACAGATAGATGTCCCAAGCTTCTCACTCCACGCGTGCACAGCACAGACCCCCAGGCAGGACCCCGTCCCCAATCCGCCTTGCTCTGGGAGCTTGCAGTGTGCGCCCTCCTACACCAACGCCATCTTGCCCCGTTTCCCATGTTTGGAATATTGATGTGAACTTTTTCTAGCAAAAACACTGTGCTTTAGAGGGAAATTATTAGAAGATCTGATATGCTGTTGATCTTTTCTACAAGAAGACTTTTGTTTTGGGTCTTAGGCACTCCTTTGCAATTTCTTTTGCCATATCCCCACTGACTTTCAAATTCATGCATACCTTCCCAGACTTCCCTGAAGTCAAAATCCTCAATGCCATGTCTTTCATGTCTTTCTGATATTATTGGTTTACATAATTCCGCTTTATTAATGCCCTCTTTTGGTAATAGTTTCTTGATGGCATATTTAGGAGAGATATAATTATGCTCCACAGTGGATTCTGGAAATCCATCACCCCAGACATCACTGGGAAACCTTCCCATGATGATCCCCTGGGAAAGAGACTGACACTTCTTTCTCAGGTAAGGCTCCAGGCTTCTTTTTCAGACAAGATCTGTCTTGAGAAGTCAACCCTGCACATCTTTGTTGCAGAGTACCACCACAGAGTACAGCAAAGTGTTGTCATTGGCTGAGGTCATCTTTGCCCTCTTTGGTTGGGTCAGAGAGCCCTGAGGACTGTGCTGCGGTGGGGTGGGAAAAGGAGGAGAGCCATATCTTTTTTTTTTTTTCCAGTATCATATGAATAATTTTCCCCCTCTACCTAATATGTCATTTTTCTTTGGCTCCTCTCAAGTATTTTTTTTTTTTAATTTATCTTTGTTTTTCAGCAGCTTTATTGCAAAAGTTTTAGGTTTATTTTGGTCATACAGCAAGTAGTAAAGAATGCTGTATTTCTCTATTCTCTGAAAAATTTTGCATAATTTGGAATTGTTTCTTGCTAAAATATTTAGAATTTACCAGTGAAGCTCTTTGGAACTGGTGATATTTTTGTAAGAAATTTTTTAAAGCATTTTTTTCTGGGTAGAGGATAATGGGTTCACAATTTTAATTTCATTTCACCGTGCTAGAGATGTTGTTCTAATGTTTTTTGGCATTGTTTTTCTACTTAAACTGATATTATTTTTTTACGAAAAATCAACTCTCAGATTTATGCATTTTTTTTCTAGGTGTGTTATGGCAGACAAAATGAAAACCCAAGCAGCACTCTGAGGGGCAGAGGAACAAGGTTTTATTACATGCAGGCTCACAGGAGAATCAACTCTCCAAAAAATCTGAGTGCCCTGTCTCGAATTTCATGTTTATATACAGACTCCAAGCTGCAAATTCCTAAGCAAGGGGGCAAGCAGGGGTTACCAAAGGGAAAGGTGGGAATTTAGCTTATCTTCCTAAAGTGGAGGGTTATTAGGGAGGAAAAGAGTCATTATCTGTTTAGAGTTGTAAATTCCATTTGAAAGGGACAGGCAGAGAGTGCTTATCTTCCTAATGATGTAGATTCCAGGGAGAAAAGGGAGGAAGGGAGAAAGGGATAGGGGTGGTGGTGCTTATCTTCCTAAAGCTCTGGGTTTCTGCTGAGGGGGATTAGGGCCACAGGCTTCCTTTATCAGGTGATTTTTCTATTTTTAAGATTTTTTTTTTTAATGCATAAGTGTGGGTCCACATTGCATTCGTTATGGTTTGTGCTCACTTAAAATTCTTAGATCTGGATACTGACGTACTTTAGCAGTTTTAATCTCAGATATTATCTCTTCTTATAATTCTTCTACCGCATTTTGCTCTCCTCTAGGGTTGAAAGTATGCATGCACTATGCCATTTGATATTGTGCCACATAGTACCCAAAGTCTTCACTATGAAATATTTTTCAATTTTTTTGTTTTTGTTATTATCCTCATTATTTTTCCTGCGCTTCAGGTTGGATAAATTGTATACTAGTGTACAAGTTTATCCACTTTTCTTCATCTGTATCCAGAATATTAAATTTATTCAATGAACTTTTCACTTTGGATATCATAGTTTTCAGTTCTGGAATTTCCATTTAGGTTTTCCTTGTGGTTTCCAATTATATGACAAATTCTCCCATTTATTTATCAGTGCTGAGGCAGGCTAGATTAGGGAATAAAAAGATGAATCTCTGACTTGGCAGAAAAACCACAGCCATGAAAACACATGGCCATGGGAACCACCTACTGTGAGAAAGACTTTACAAGATGGCTGCTCGAAGAACCTCACTAGAATTCCCCATTCGGAATAAGATTTCCTCCAGAATCAAAGAAAGACCCAGATGTTCTGAAGAGGCCTTGCCATTGGGCCCCCTGGGGGGAATTGACAAGTGGGGTAACCAATCAAAACAGCAAACAATGGGGATTCCTCTAACACCAACAAAGGGGAGGAAAGATTAATTGTTTTAAAAGCAAGTGCAGAAGCCAAGCTGGCCATGTTCTAGCCCTGTTCTTGCCCTATTCTTGCCCTGTTTTTGCCCTGTTTTTGCCTTTCCTCTCCCTGCCTAGATAAGTACACAAGTAAACCTGGGGACTTGTCATCTGTAATGGGGACTTGTAGTCTATGAATCCTCCCTTTCTACCCCTTTTCAGCCCTATTGCTCTCTCTACCTGGGATCTATAAGCTGTTATTTTCTCCCACTTCTCATCTCTTATTTTCTTAATAAACTACTGGCCTAACTGAACTGGCATGTACTTAAAATTCTTTTTGTAGCATAGCCAAAAACCTAGAGAAAATCCAGCAACAGTGCAATACAGCTTTTCCCTAGTTTTCAAAACACATTTATTAGACATGTTTTATTTCCTTGTCTGATAATCATAATATCTGAATTATCTATGTTTTAATCATAATGACTGTTCTCTTGATTAAGGATGATGTTTTTCTCCTTCTACATGTCTCTCTTTTTTTTTTTCATTTTATGTTGGACATGTTGTATAAAAAAAAACAGAACAGATTCAAAGAGATAATATTTTCTCCTGCTATGAGGGATCATGGTCTGGGCTTTGTTGCAATTTTAATTACATTCATTTTTATCAGTGATTCCAAATATATATATTATTTACATATAGGATAGGATAAGGATGTTTCCTTCCTAAGTGCTTGATCTGGTAATAACTGAATAATGATTTTAAGTTGATTTAAAATGGTTTTGCTCAACATTTTAATTGTTTACCTTAAGAGTAATGGCCTGAATAATTTAGCTTGCCATATTCCAAAAGAAGAGTTTCTCCTCTTACAGGATATTTTTTTTTTTACTTCTTGGAATCTCCTTCTTTTTCTTTTTTTTTTTTTTTTTTCTTCTTGTTTTAATAGTTACTCCAAAATTGATTTATGGGGAAATGACCTTTTGCCTTTGCTAGTTTGTTACTTGTATAAAAATGAGCCCAATTTTAATTCACTTGTGTTTAAATTGGTCAGTCATAAAGTGAATTCAACTAACTGGTGTGGGTGGGAAGTACAATAGTCAGTCCTCTTTGTTTGATGATAGTTTACCAGGATCAAGTATTATTAAACATATCTTTTATATATTACATATCTGAGATGCACAAAGAAGTGTGTTATCAATCTACCTAAGTAACAGAGCAGTGTCCTAAAAGATAATATACAATTATGAAAAATACATAAACAGAGAGAGATACAAACTATTGCCCGGCATAATGACAAAGCCCAGTTACACCAATTACCTCTAAGAACACTGAAGGTTAGAGAATTCAGGATTTAGACTTGCTTAGATGATTAGATAATTGTCTTTGGTGCCATCAAGTGTGTGGAATACATAAGAACATCATTCTGTGACAATTGGAAAGCATTTAGATCACTCATCCACAAGCAGTCCCAATAGGGAAAAATCAAACTCGGAATGTCTGAGTTCTTAAGGCCAGTTCAGCATGGACAGTCTGAGTATTTTGGTTATAGCAGCATACATTTTTCTGATGGCATCATATATCACATTAGTTGTAAGCTCCAAGCTAAAGAACCTTAATGTGAACCATTCTGACTCTGCCTTTCTACCTTCTCCTTTGCTCTCTGATATTCTGTGGTTAAATACAATAAGTCACTCATCTAGATACTTTAATTTTCAAGTTTAGAATGTCTATTTGATTCTTTTCTATGGATTCCAAGTACTGGTGAAGTTTTCCACTCTTTTATGATTGTCCAACTCATCCCTCTCCCCCACTGAGAAGTCTCCCTCATCTGTTTCCTCATTGTTTGTTCTTGTTGTTTGCAGTTGTCTGTGCTTGTTGTCTGTTCATTGTCTGTTTTTTTTCTTTAGGAGGCACTGGGAATTGAAACCAGGACCTCCCACGAGGCAGGTGGGTGCACAACTGCTTAAGCCACATCCACTCCCTGCTTATTTTGTTTTTGCTTGTTCTGTGCTAGTTGTTTGCACATTGTTTTGTTCATTGTTTGCTCATTGTCTGCTTGTTGTTTTTTTTTCATTGTCTGCTCATTATTTGTGCTTGATGCCTTTTCATTGTCTGCTTGTTGTTTGTCTTCTTTAGTAGACATCAGGAACCGAACCCAGGACCTCCCACATGAGAGGGGAGCACTCAACTGCTTGAGCCACATCTGCTGTCCCCAACTTATTTTTTTTATCATTTTCTTTTAGATAGTATATTTTAAGCCCTACAAATGGATTACTAAAAACGGAATTGACTGTTTTGATTGTGTTTCCTCTCCCTTAAATGTGCAATTTGAGGTGAATTACCAGTTATTGGGGATATTGTTTAGGTTATTCATGACTCAGATTAGAGTGTGGAATGACGGCATGTAGAGATATTTTTACCTTGGAATGCAACTGACATAGTGAGAACCTAACCTCAGAAGGCTTTGAACTATCCTAACCTGTCTACATCATTCCTCACCTTACTAGACCCTGTTATTCTTTGTTTCTCTACCTCTTACCTTTGTCACACATCTACCAACTAATAATGGGAATTTTATTTTCCAAACTTTATAATACAAACATGTGTGTAGTGGGCCAATGTTATAGGCTTTTTCCTATATCTATACTCCTTCCTGTCACTGATATCCTGAAACACAAGAGTGGCACAGTAATGGATTTATATATACATATAAAACAACAAATAGAAAGACACAAAATGGTGATACCCTACAACCACATTTGTGAGAATAGAAAAACAGTAATGTTCAGTAGCCAAGTAAGTGTGAGGTAGGAATTAAAGACAGAAAAAGCAACTTTATTTCCCTTGAGGAAATACTTTGTTATGAACAGGCTATGAACCAGGTTTCCAAAGCCTCTCAAATAATTGTGCCATTTAATAAGTCATTCTTCCTTGCTAGACTTCAGTTCTCTCTCTGTAAAAGTGGAGTTCAATTTCAATATTACTAAAGCCCTTGCCAGCTACCACATTGTATCTCTATACATACTTATGATTCTAATGCTGTTTAAACTCATTCCACTGTTGGAGTGATTTTTCTTTTTACTTCTGCTGAATGTGCTTACTTCTTTATTCACAATAAAAACTCCGTCATATCACATTATACCATTTTTCATTTATATCAGGGAAATTATTTCACACAAATGTGGATTTTTTACTCATATTTTGACAAGAAAACAAGAATACTTACATCAGCTATGATAGAATCACCTGCAGGAGAGGTTTTGAAATGTGACTCTGGCAGTAAATCTTGTTTGAATGTCAATAAAAAACACTTTTCACTCATGTAGATGCCTTATTTTTCTTTATTATCCATATAATTATCAAAAGTGCATGACTGCAAGTTGGGTAACACTTTAGCCTCACCACAGTCCTTGATAAAATGGACACAGATTAGAACTGCATTTATTCTAAAATAATCGATGACAAAACTAATGAAGCACTAAGTCTTTGAATGCATATGTGTGGTACATCTCACACATACCAAGATATTCTATAAATTCTCTAAGTAATACATTAATTAATGATACAGTGTTTTTTAAATAATTTAAAACCATTCTTTAGTCAGAAAAAAATTCCTATATCTTATATTTTAATGGATTGTAAATGGTTCTTGGTTTTCACTTTATGTTAATTACTAGCAAATAAAATCAAATTTTATTTTTATTTTGTACACTCTGACATCCTAAATTAATAATTCATTTTAAAATTTTAAATAAATGTAACAGTGGTTTTTACATACCCAATCATATCCTCTAAAATACATACAGTTTTCTTTCCTTTTATCAACATTTATGCTTTTTTCCTCTACTTTATGATAAGAGAAGATATTCTTTCCTTGGTCTCTATTCAGAATAAAGCATTCAGTCATTCAACATTATGCATAATGGGCCATAGTGGTGAAAGAATTCATCCTTGGCTGTTCAATGTTGACTTTCCTTCATTTATAACTCTGTAAGTATTCTTACATACCCTACAAGGGTTGTTGTACGGATAAATGATTTCAGATGATTTTCACTAAAAAAACTTTTACAATATGAATTATCCAGCAGTCTCCCTAGGGGTTTAGTCCTACTACTAAAGACTTTACTCACTTATTTTTTGTTTTTGTAGTTATGCCTATTGTGGCAGTTTGATATTATTTATGAATTCCAAAAAGAGATATTGATTTTATTTGTAAACTGGTCTGTTTCTCTCAGCATGATACCCTTTCACTGATATAAATTAAAAACCTCTATATTTACGTGATTAAATGAAGATTAGGGCTTTGATTTGACTACATCATTAGGGTATGCAGGGTTGAGCCACCCCATCCTTGGTGGGCTATATAAATGGATGGTCAATCAAGGAGAACACAAAAAGAGATACACAAGGGAAGAGAGAGAACTCCATAGATATGCAAGAGGAGAGAGCTTTGATGCTGTGGCCCCTGGGAGAGATGAGCCATTTGCCTGATAGTTTGCAGCTGAGAGAACAGAGCAGCTGAGACCTATACAACCATACACTTGAGACAGGAAGTAGCTGGGCCTATGGAGCCTTAAGAGGAAAGAGGAAGGCTGAACCTTTGCAGATAAAGCCCACCATCTTGCTTCAACATATAGCAACAGATTTTGGTGAAAAAAGTAACCTCGAGTTGGCTTTTTTAGGGCCTTGTAACTGTAAGCTTCTTCCCCAAATAAATTCTTTTTATAAAAGCCAACATAGTTCTGATACTTTGCATCAGTATCCTTTTAGCTGACTAAAACAGAATTTGGTACCAGGATAGTGGAGTACACTCTGATGCAAGGGTAAGGGGTATTATTATTATTATTATTATTTTTTTTTAATTGTGAGATGCTTAATGGAAAAGGCCTAGATTGCTTTGAAAAGACTGTTGGTAGGAATACGGATGACAAAGAGAATTTGTTGAGACCTTAGAAGAAGTAAATGATGAAACTATTATTGGAAACTGGAGGAAAGGCAACTGTGGTTTAAAGTTACAGTGAACTTAGGAAGATTGTCTCCTGATGTTTTATGGAAGGCCGAATTTGAAAACTATGGCTTTGGATATTTAACCAAGAATATTTCCAAATTGAATGTGGAAAATGGAGCCTGGTTTCTCCTTGCAGCTTATAGTAAATGTTAAAGGAAAGAGATAAGCTGATAACAGAATTGTTGGGCACAAAGAAACCAGAAGCCAATTCTGGAAATTCCAAGGCTCTGGAAATCAAGCCCCCAGACAATAGTTCCTCATTTGAGGAATTAACTAAACTTGGAACTTGTAAGTCAGGATTGAAAATGCAGTTATCCAGGAAAGACTTTTGGAAAGTCTTTCTGTCTGATGGCTTGAACCCCTGCTTCCTGCACGATAAACAACAAGCTTTTTGAGAGAGCTATATGAACAAAACCACTGAAAGCCTGGACTAAAAGGGCCATGGAAGGAAGACATGGAAGGGAAAACAGCTTTAAGAGGAAAAGCATAGAAACTGAGTTCTGGAATTAAAAAATCTCCTTGGGCCAAGAGAAGAACCTCACTTATGTGTACAGGGAGGGTGAGGTTGCCACAGCAGTTGAAGACGGTGGAAGTTCCAGCCCACTGTTCAGGGAGTGTTTTGCCACCCCAGGCTACAGAGAGGGTGGAGCACATTCCCCAAGGGTTGGGGAGAGTGAGGTCAACACCCCATTGGTATTAGAGGGGTGGGCCTCTCCCCCATACATTAGGAAGGCCAGATGACCAACTCATGCTCCGAGAGGGTTGGGCTTGTACTTCAGAACTTAGGAAGAATGTTGCCTCCACCTCACTCTACTATGGGGCTTGAGACTGTAGCCTATAGTTTGAGGAAGGTGAGGCCATCACCCCTATGTTCTTGGACAGAGATGTCTGGAGCTCAATCAACTCCCAGATGCTTGATGATGATGGAACCAAGAAAATGGCTGTTGGGCAAGACTGTGAAAATAGTGAGCCCCCATGAGGCCCCAAGGATGAGAAGAAAGCATCATCTTAAGAATGAATCTCAGACTTTGAATTCTAATGAACTATGCCCCGCAGGTTTTCAGAACTGTAGGGGATCAGTGACTCATGTTTCCCTCCCAAATTCTCCTTATGGTAATGCAAATATTTATCCTTTGTCTGTCTCTTTGTATATTGGAAGCAGATAAATTAATTGAAAGTTTCACAGTTCTACAGTCATAGGGGACAAATTGTATTTCTATAACTGAGTCACTGTGATATGATTTTGTACTTAGCATTGTTACTTTTTAAGGTTATTTTCTTTGAATATTAAGTCTTTTCTGGAATTCAGAGGGTGGAGTGTAGTAGTTATTATTTATGAATTGTAAAGAAGATATTTGATTATGTTTTAAACTGGTCTGTACTTCTGGACAAGAATCCCTTTTATTTTATTAGATTCAGTCAAGATGGCTTTGATTAAATTTTGTTAAGATTAGGGCTTTGATTTGACCACATCATTAGGTTGACTCAGTATGATTCCCTTTTTGGGCTACATAAACAGACATTCAATCAAGGAGACACACAGAAGTAGATGCACAGAGGAAGAGAGACAGCTTCATAGACAAGGCAGAGGCCCTAGGAAGAGAGAAGAGCCATTTACCTGATAGTTTACAGCTGACCTTGTGAAGAGAACAGAGCAATTGCACCCAGAAAGAAATGAGCACTGGGAAGAGAGACAAGCCCTATGCCAACCTACTGCTGAGATTTGAAGAAGCTGGACCCATGGAGCCTTATGAGGGAAGAAGAAGGCTGAACCCTTGCAGAGGTTGTCTGCCATCTTGCTTTAACAGTGGCAACAAAGTTTGGTAAGGAATTAATCTTCAGTGGGACTGCTTAGGGCCTTGTAACTGTAAGCTTTTACCTCAAATAAATACCCTTTATAAAAGCTGACAGTTTTCTGGTACTTTGCATCAGTAACCCTTTGGTTGACTTATTAGTATATTTATTAGTATATTTACCTCTCATTTCCTCTAAGGGCATAAGAATGGATGAAAGCTTCCCACATAGATAACATAGGGTTTATCTCCAACATGAATCCTCTCATATTGTTTAGGGCCAGATCAACTGGTGATGAGTTTCCCATGTAGATGGCATTCATATGGCTTCTCTCAAGTGTGAGTTTTCTCATGTTCTCCAAAATAAATTTACTGAAGGCTTGCCCTCATATATGACATTCAAAGTTTCAAGTGTTGTTTCCATTGTATTGTCTATGGATAGAGGTTTGAATAAAGGCTTTACTCTTAAGATGATATTCATATTATTTACTTCTAGTGTGAATTTGTTTAGAGTAAATAAAAGATGAGTGGTCAGTGATGGCTTTTCAAAAGTGTTTGCTGAAATAGGGATTCCTTCCCTTTTGAATTGACATATGTTGAGGGACATATTTTTGTAAATCTTTACAAGTATAGGCATTCTTTGGAACATGAGTTCCCAATGATAGAATGCTAAATGCTCTTTCCTGCAAATGTGTCATGTGACGATCATTTTTTTTAATGCCACTTTCCCTACCTGAACTCTGGTTTTAGATAAATCCTATTTCTTCTCTCCAAAGTTCCTCTCCTTGCTCCTACTGAGAACATATATCTAATCTGGAGGTTTGATATCCTTTTGTTTTTACTACTGTGATCTAATGCATTGGAACTCTCCCCAATGATCCCAGATGATTTAACATGTCCAGCATTACATCTCTGAACAGTTTTCTTTGGGATGTATCTAGCAGGGCCCACTGTACCTCGGTAAAGTCTATAATTACATCGTTCAAGTTCACTAACCCCAGTTGCTGTATTGTCAATAATGCATATGACAGCTGTCTGCCTCTGAATTTCTAGTACAACCAGCAAAAACTAGTTGAGAAAAGGTGGATGAAGCCCAAGTAGTCCCAGAGCCATTGCTGGTTCCTCTGTGAGTCCCAAGGGAATGAAGTGTTTCCTCCCTCTGGACTGATTTTGAATTTAAAAAGTCAAAGTTGACTCTTCTTTATAAAAAAGATAGGCACTGCATATTTAAGCCAATTTTACCTGATATAGCAGTATTAATTATATAAGTGAGATAGTAGAATTGCCATAAGGTCAAATACTTTTAAACACAGCCTTTTAACTTGCTTCTTATTCACATTTTGTCGTTCATAGACATTTCACAGAATTTTCAAATTAATATGTAATCAAGAAAATAAAAATTAAAATCTCAGTGCTATGCCATGACTCATCTACAGAACAACTAAAATGAGGATAATCAGAGTTAACAAATATTGGTGAGTATATGGAAAAGCTGTACCAATCATACATTGTTTGTACAGGTAAAAACTACCAATCCGATTTGGAAAGCTATATGGAATTCTCTTCTATAGAGGAAGATATATATGACATAGAAAAATTCAAAAATTGGATTTCTAGTTTTATTCCAGACAGTGAGTGAATATCCACCAAAGGCATGTACAAAAATATTTACAGTAGCATTATTTACAATAAAATAAGTCTTCAAACTATTCAAGTTTAAGTTTCTATTAACACATTACATAATATTTCAGGATTTTTTTGCATTTGTTTAATAATATTTTAAACTTTGCAGACCATAAAGCCTATGTCACAAGCACTCAAGTTTGCCCTTGTATCACAGCAGAGTCAATATACAAATGAATAGGTGTGACTGTGTTCCAAAAAAGTTTTACAGGCCATATTTTAAATTACTGCTCTAGATTAAGTAAATGGTATGTTGGACTACTACATAGCAGTGAGAATGAAGAGTGACTATTAAAAAAAACATGGAGGAATATCATTCACATATGCTTTAGTGAAAGAATATACAGACATAATTGTTTACAAACAATTTGATTTCATTTCCACTTGGTGAAAAATATACAAACTAATCTCTTATTTTAGACATCAAATTTTGCTGTTGCATTGATTTGAACATACTTAGTAATGTCCTGTCTTATGCTATGAGTTCTGGGTCGATCAATATTTTCATTTGTGAAAAATCACTTGATAAATACTAATCATATGGTTATTTTCTAAAAGGTTTCCAGAAACAAAGGCTATTTGCTACCACATTGTAAGCAATTGTTGGATTCCTTTATTTCATCAATCTCTAGTAGTTTCTTATATACAATAAGTATTCAAATATATTTGTGTGGATGGAGGCCTGAAAATTATGTTCTCAGAGTTAATCCATTCCTGTGGTTGTAAACCTATTGTATGTGGAATCTTTTGATTAGGTTACTTTTGTTAAGGGCCTTTTCATTAGGTAACTTCAGTAACGTATAGCCCAAGATGTTTCTTAATTCTCTTACTAGAGTCCTTTATACTCAGATAAACACAGAGAGAAAGACACTGAAGCCAGGAGAGAGCAACAAAACCCAGAAGGGAAGGGAAAGACCAGTAGACACCTCTATATACCTTTTCATGTCTCTAGGATTGCTGACAGCCAGTCTTTGGGGAGAAAGGATTGCTTGATCATGCCTTGATTTGGTCATTTTCATGGCCTCAGAACTGTAAACTTGTAAATGAATAAATCCCTATTGTAAAAGCCAACCAATTTCTGACATATTGCATTTTGACTACCTAGCAAATTAATATACTTTGCAAATTTAATGTAGAGTAAAACTTTCATAGAATATGTCAATCAATAATAATTATTATTCTTTCTGTTACTCAAAATGTGCTCCCTCTCTTTTACCAAAAATACCTTTATCAACCCATGAGCATTTTTAGTCATTCTTCATTGGTAGTGACACTAAATGCAATTTGTTGCTATTAATAGTATCATTCATTGAGCTCTGTTTCTAATAGTCCAACCTTCAGTTTCTGAAGAAAGAGGTCTTGTACATAGACAGTTAACTACATAGTATTATTTTAGTGGGAGCAGGGTCACATGGAAAGCCTTAAACCTAGACATATTTCTCATGTGCTTTCCTCTCATGCCTAAGTTACTCCTAAAGACATTGATTTCAATTATAAGAGTGTCATTCTGAAGTAAAACCCAAATCCCTTTGGAAGGCCAATTATGATATAAGTTTGTAATAATGATGTAGCTATGGAAGCTCATGTTTTAATGGGAAGGACTGGAGAGAAATTGGACTACATGATCTGTAGAAGCAATTGTATTTAGAAAGCTAAATCTGGATCCTGCCTAAACAGAGTTCACCCTTAAGGGATTTGACATCCCTGGAGGAGGGTAAGTACCTAAAGGAAAAAAGAGATAGGAAAAGAATCAGAAGAAGTTAAACAAAGACAAGGTCACTTCCTCCATATATGCATTAGGTAAGTAGATAATGGAAGCAAAGCTCTTGGGTAGTAATACAAATCCATCACCTTCTGGTGGAAATTTTTCAGTTATTCAGGTGGCTTAAGCTTTCCCTCAATATTATTTCCCACAGGAATAAATTTCATGTTTAATAAAGGGATTGTTACATAAAGAATGGTAATGAAATATCAAAAGGCATTAAAATTGTCACCTAAATCACTTCTCTCAAAATTAAAAATAGTAAAGCAATCATATACTATTTGTCCTTTTGTGTCTGGCTTGCTTCATTACTATGAAGCAAATATATTGTGTAACATATTGTATGTTTCAAAAAAAATGTATATGTATTTAATTGAGAAATACATGTTTTTATTCAACTGTGTTTTCTTTTATTTTTTGTTTATATTTTCAATTATTAAATGTCAAAAAAAGTTAAAAAAATAAAAAATATACTGGTTTCACTGATTTTAGTGTGACAAGTCTCCTAACTTTATAGAAAGCAAGGTACATTACAAAACATGTTCCTCTTTACTCCTAAGTGGGGGTTTAAAAGAAACAGGAAATGATATTTAGTTTTGGTGTGCATAAAATGGCATAAGCCTAATACATCTTAGTATTTTATTTTTATTGCACAGAAATTTTGCATTGTCTGATTTAGTGGCAATACAATCAACTGTATTAAGGCATAGAATTCACATCAAGTGTGCTTGACTTTTGTACATTATCTTGAAATATAAATCTAGAATTGAAGTTTAATGAACACATATCAATTTGTGTTTGTTGATAAATGGAAATGATTTACAGATTATAAAATACCACTCCAAACCTGAACAGGAAAATTCCCCCAAGGTTACCACTTTGCACAATCAGGGGACACCATTTTCCATACTTTCTACTTGCTCCCTGGGATTGTGCAATATTGTGGATGTCCACCTAATTTACTCTTCATATTGCAGCTACTTTAGTGTTTTAGTGTTCAGCTGAAATAAATAAAACAGTCTACCTTCAATATGACCATTCTCCTCTTTGCTTTTCCCTGCCTTTGATTGCCTACATTGGACCCCTGAATTGGTTTAGATGTGCTACTTGGATAACTTTTCTGTTCACTTAGGAACCTAAAATCTGTGAAACACTAATTTTGATTTTCTAAATAACTTAATGTAAACACATAATAGCTTTCCATTAGAATAACCAAGAGAATTACTTTTTAAAGAGGGATTTATATTCAGGAATTTATTGAAAGGAAGTGCTTTGCAGTCCTCAAAGATTTTATGTCTGTAAGATTTTAGATGTTACCAACTACATCTGTATAATGAGGCTCTTAATTAAAAATTTTGGATATATGAAGTAAAAGAAATATAGGAAATATAGTTCAAGGATCTATTAAATAATATTTAAAACATAGCATTTTTTTGAAATACAAGATGGTCTTTATTTAAAATCACATAATTTTGTCTCTTAAGGCCATTTCTAAGGATTTATTTTAAACGAAAACCTGGAAATGATGTTTTATATGTATAATTTAATTCATTGGACTTATTCATAATATAAATAATTATATAACCAATTGTATGGATGAAATAAATTAATAAGCATCAATAGGAAGAAGACAATGCCTCTATTTATAATATTTTATATATAATTGTGGTTTTTATTTCCACATATTGATTAAAATTTAAAATCTGAATGTACATACACCAAAACATGGTTATCTCTAGGAAGTGTGATTAAAGTTTTATTTTTCTATCACTGTAAAAACAACTTATTTAATGGAAGTGTGTGTTCATGTATGTGGGGGGAGGTAGCCCATTTTTTATAATGGTTCAGCCAGTGTGTGAATACAGGGAAACCCTGAACATGTCAGCAGGGATGTTATTTATCCTGAATGGAAATTTGAGGGACAAATGAAATCACAAGGAAAAGAAGCAATTGCACCCACCCTGTGGCCATTGTTAAGGGCAGGTAAATATGCTACCAAAGTCCAATTAAAAGCAGAAGTTGAAGTGAAGAGATTAGAACAGGCTTTAGATCTAGATAAGTATTTTAGGTTAGCATGTTCAAAAACCACTGATGTATTAGCAACAAACGTGCAAACTCTAGAAGAACAATTAGAAATAACACACTTAAAGATGAGAAAATGCATGGACTAAGGATGCCCTGGAAGCAGGTCTGAGTGGTTATCCAGAGGAAAGCCTGGGATCTGAATGTGTGGGATCCCTGGGGAGTACAGAAAAAGGATTATGGGAGGAGGAAATTGAAATTGAAGACTAGCCTAAGCAAGCAAGGCCATTAATAACTGCAAAACGAAAGCAACCAGGGATCCTGATGACCGTGGAAATACATCCCTGCTCAGAAGCAAACAGTAATGAGGAACTACACCCCGGTAGAATTAGTAGAATTAACAGAAAAAGATTCAGCAAAAGGGCTGAGAGAGCATGGCTGCTTGGTTGAAGATTACACAATGTAAGGGGAAATGGTATTATGCTTTCAAGAGTAGAAATGGCAAAAATGGCTCACATAACCAAACAACATTCTCTTCATCACCATATTTACTAGGCATGGGAAAGACCAGATATTCTGAATTTATTAGTTTGATGCACTTTAACACAAAATTGGCCTGGCCTAATGAAGGGAATATGCCATCCACAATAGGCATATGGTCATCTATGGAAGAATTACAGTAGATAGTCAGAGAATTAGGAATGAAGCATGCAGCATATGCTGAACACATTTGTGGACCTGATGATGAACTGTTTATGACTGGTATGAAGGGTAAAATCTTCCAAACTGCACCTCCATCTTGGTATGGACATTAGTAGCTATTCTCAGCCTACAAGTCAGTCAGGCCATTCACAGGAAATAGAAGACTTGTTTGAGACAGAAAGAATATGGTCAAAAGGGGCAAGCAATGTAACCAAAGAGACCTCAAAAGGGATGGTACATGGGGCCTGTAAGCATAATCCATAAATAATTATGCTGATTTAATTGCCACAGGCACCTCAATAGAAAAAATAAACAACTTAATGTTATATTAATAGGACTCTGGCAAAAGTCTTACTAATTTTGCAAAAGCTGCCTAAGGAGAAAAGATCAGCCACAGTCTACATCTAAATCTGTGCCAATGGTTTTCACTATCACAGAACCCCTCAAGGAAAGTAAGTCTGGTATAAAGGTTAGATACACCCTACTCTTGAAGACTTGGGCTGGGGACAAGGTTGCCTGCAAATATGAGTTACAGTAGGTGATCAGAGGCCTCACATAGAACTAGTTATCCACTGGTCTCCAACAAACCATTTACACATTTTAGTCCATATTGAGAAGAGTGCACACTCATCTATAGGAATCCCTGGAGATTTAATGGTCCCTTGAAGATGACAGATGGGTTTGGTGGAAAAGCTATAACAGTAGTGCAAAATATCCTAACCTTACAAATCAGGTACCTCATCTGCTTAAAGTAAATTGTATGTATTTCTCCCATTCCTGAATATATAACAAAGTGGATGTGTTACAAGACTTAGACCTTACTACCAATAGTGGTGAATTTCGCCTTTCCATCTGCATGGTGAAATAAATTATATGAGGTGCTGTTTATTGCTCCCCATGTACCTGCCTCCACCCAGGAGGGTCACTCATACCAAACAAAATTCTCTTGCAGGTAGACATGCATAATCAGTGAAATTTACAAGAACTGGCCAACATTAGGATCATATGACCTGCGAACAGCCTGTTTAATAATCCTGTATGGATGGTGGGAAAATCTTTTGGTAGTTGTAGAATGAAAGCCAATTATTTAGAATTGAATAAGGTTGTTTCTCCTATTCATGTAACAAGGCCTAATATTGTATTGGTCAAGCTTCTCAATAACTTATCAGTTCACTTAGGAGAGTTCCAGTATGTATTATACTGAACTGATGCCTTTTTTCAGTATCTGAAAACAACCTAAGGCAGCCAATATCAATTTGCATTTACATAGGGAGGGCAATAGTGGACTTTCCACAAGGCACCACAAGGATACCATCTTAGCCTCACCATCTGTTGGAATGGTAGCAGCTAATCTAGCAAGATGGGAAAGCCACCAAACCTTGCTGTGCTTCACTACATTGATGATATTATGCTTACTTCTGATAGTATTGCAACTCAAAAAAGGTGGCACTGCTATTACAGTGCCAGTTTTAAATTTTATTTTTAAAGAAGTTTTAGATTTCAAAAATGTTACATCAAACACAGAGGGAGATTCCCATATACCTCACCCCTTCCCCCTCCCACACTTTTCCCCATTAACAACATCTTTCATTAGTTTGGTACATTCATTACAATTGATGAAAACATATGGAAGCATTGCTATTTACCATGGTCAATATAGTTTACACTTTGCACCACACAATTTTATAGGTTTTGACAAAATGTATAATGGCCTGTATCCATCATTGCAATGTCATTCAAAATAATTCCAATGTCGCAAAAATGTTCCATGTTACACTTATTCTTCCCTCTCCCTCCCCTCAGAACCTCTGGTGATCACTGTCTTTATATCAATGTCACAAGTTCTTCCATTGCTAGAATAAAAATTAGCTACTTTAGTTCACAGTTGCATTTTCCCCCTTATAATTGTTCATTCCTCAGTCCTGAGGATTTGGGGATGATGACGCCCACTCTGTTTCTGATTGAGAGGGTGGTTTAGATCCCATGAGGCAAACGAATGGAACTGTCTTACTTGCAGTTGTAGACACTCTCTGTTTTGTTGGGATGGATGTTGAGTGAGCCAAGGATGGGCCATCAGCAGTGTCAAGATCCAGGGGCCTGGACAGTCTGTAAAATTCCTAGAGGTGGTTTGGTTGGGTAAGAGAAAAGTCATTCCAGCCACTGTATAAAGTACAAATGTGTCCAATTCCCAGTATTGTAGAGAAAATGCAAGCCTTTATAGACTATTAAATTACTGGAGATCCTTCAAGTCCACCTTATCTCAGATACTTAGCTCATTCTGTAGATTAATAAAAAGGGGAGTTCAATAGTGTTGGGACACTGAGGCTGAGCAAACATTCCAATAAGTAATATGAGCTGCGAGAGAGATACAATCCCAGGTACTTTAATAGAAGGGAAAGCATGTGATTTGGATGTTGCCAATTACCCAGAAGGGTTGGGAGGGGCCTACAGCAAAAACGAAATAGGAAAGATATAGCATTCAAGTTCTGAACCCAATTATGAAAAAGAACAGAACAATGATTTCCATTGAAAAACAAGTATTAACAGTATATCTTGCTCTTTTGCAAACTAAACCTACAGCAATGACTTTGCCAATAACTGTGTGAAACTCATTGGCAATAAGTGGAAGGTGTCAAAGACACTAGCATTTGGCCTAAAAGTGCTTGTGCACAGTCTAGTACACTACAAAAGCTGCATGTTTATTTGCAACAATGGTGTTCTCTCCATACTAGACCATTATTCGAAGATTTACTTAAATTATTGGGGCCAGTTAACTATGTAGTGAACCTAAACTCCCCTACATCATCTATGCCAACAATAGAGAAAATAGCATCAGTAACAGATGATGTAGGAGCCCCTTAGGAAGATACCTGGTGTTTTAGTTTCTTAGGCTGCTCAAAACAATACCATGAAATGTTTCTGCTTAAGCAATGGGAATTTATTCACTTCTAAACTCACAGTTTTGAGTCTAAGAAAAATGCCCAAGTCAAGGCATATTCAGGGTTATGCTTTCTTCCTGAAGACCAGCTGGTGGCAATCCTTGGCTCCTCTGCTACATAGCAAGACACAGGGCATTATCTGCTGGTCTTTACCTTCTCTTCTGAGTTTCATTGATTTCAGCTTCTTGCTTCCATGCCTTTCTTTTTCTCTTCTTCTCTGTATTCATTCTATTTATAAAGGACTCCAGTAAGAGGATGAAGACCCATCCTGAATCAGGTGGGTCACTGAATCAGTGATGTAACCTCATCAAAAGGCACTACATACAATGGGCTTATACCCACAGGAATAGATTAGATTTAGAAACATGTTTTTTCTAGTGTACATATAGTTTCAAACCACCACATCTGGTATACTCATACTTTCTGTGGAGGGCAGCCCCCAAAATGGTGAGTAATATCAGTTCAAATAGCTAGGGACACCATATGGATGGTTGAAGGAGAACTTCATAGACATCAGTGGACTGAACTATGAACCATCTGGATTGTTTTAATCTACAAGCCTCTGGCACTTTCCATATGCATGAAAGTTGGGCCCTGAATCATTGTCTGGCTCTCTCATGGCACAGTGGCACCTCTGACATACTTTATCTATTTTAGTTGAATCAGCCCCCAACTCCTCTTTATTTCTTTTTTTTTGTCCATCACTCACCAGCCTAACAATGTCAAAATGTTTTAACAAAAATATTGAAATGGCTATTAGTGATACAAGTTTTATATGCTATGCATTTCAAGATAGTGAAAAAAAATAGCCAAATCTGATTTTATTTCTAAGGAGCTCACAAAGTGGAAAAGAGACACATCTGTTAACAAAATAAACATAATCCAAGAGTATGTTAAATATATTGGATACTATACAGTCATAAAATCATTGAAGTGATGGTGGATTGCACATGTCTTGGGAAAGGCAATCAGCATGCTTAATTAAAATTTAACATTTTAAGATAACCATCAAAAAATTGTCAGATTTCTAAATGGGGAAGTGAAGGAGCCTGTCTCAGAAGTGGAAGAAACAAGATGGACAATGACAAGGAGATGAAAGTCAGTAAGTTGAGGGTCTAATATGTTTCTTTAGATATCTCCATAGACTGGATAAGGGTATGAATTCTGGGTAGAGATTCATAACATTAAAATCAGCTTTGTTCCCTTCTTGACATTGATCAATTTGGTGACAAGAGTGAAGAATTAGAAGTTCAGTCTTGGCTCAAGTTGTTGCAGCATAATGAAAATACAGAACCAGAAATCTAATAAATGCCATGTTTACATAACACAGCAGAGTTAAGGCAGAGGCCTTAGAGATTTAACTCCCAAGAGTCATTAGAAAAAAAAAATGTGCTCTTTATTTTGTTCACCTACCAGAAGCATGGACAGAAAGACTTGATCATCTAAGGTAGGTTTCTGAGTTGTCAAATTTATAAAATATAGGAAAATAAATGTTTATTTATTTATTTTTTTAGAAAATGAGGAATCATGTGTATTGGAAATTTTTAAATGAATCATTTTATATCTATTTTTTCTATTAAATGAATTCTGAAATCTAGTTTTCCTTATCTAATTTGTGTAAGAAATCATAGATTTTACTAAACCAAGATTCTTAAGCAAACCTTCATTTTAACTACTGTGCAGGTGTTTTCACCATACTTATTAGCTTAATTCGTTCTAGTTTTATTCCTAGAATAACTGTGGTATCATATTAGAAAAACAAATATGCATAACTTCATATCCACATGGTCCATGTTCCATAATACTTAGTTACAGAAAAAATTTAAATCAGACCAAAATCTACATTCAAACTTTCATATAGTAACAGAAAGGCACACACATGCAAACACAGCAAACACACAAGTCAGGACACAAACATATACAACAAACAGTTCTATATGTCTACAAAATATTTATTGTACTCTTCCCATTGTCATTTTTAATAGACAAGTCAATTAAAATCCAAAGAGATAAAATGTATGTGTTAAATTCTGTTGTTCCCACTTCTTTGTGGTACATCTTTTTTGGTTTCCCAAGGGAATTTGACAGGTCAGTCCAATGGATTATAAATGCCATATAAAAGAAGTGAAGAAGTGTGATAGAAAAGATGAATAAAATATGTCTCATGTTTCAAGAAACACAAAACTGTAACATGATGATTGTATTTATTAATTTACAGGAAATATCATTAATTCAGTGAAATGCTATGTAGTTCTGAAATTTTAAAATGTATCGTGATTCTTGAAGTATATGATAAATGTGATCACTTTTTTGTCCATTCAGTCTATTTATTTTCAAATACATTTAGTCCTGTATCTTTTGGCTTTTTCTATCTACCTTTGGTATTTCCTTGACATCTTTTTTATCTTGAATGAGTTTTTAGTTCAGTCAAATGTTCTACCTGTGATTAGGGAATAGAAACCAAGATATCAAATATCTCATGATTGACATCTACTTTCTCAGCTTCTTATCTCAGACTTTTTTAATTTTTCAACTAGAAAACAAGCTTCTTTAAAACTGGCACCTGTATGGGTATTTTTTTAGGATAAAGAAGAAAATTTACAGAACCAAATCACTTTCTACTCTACATCTAATAGCCTGTGATGTCTAGGGAGTTGAAAATGGATATACGATTTTCTTGATTATTTTGCAATAGTTTAGAACAAGATCAAAGAAGAATGAACAAGGTAAATTGCTCCTCCTTAATTGAATTCATTTTCTTGGGAATTACTACTAACTCTGAGATGAAAGGGACCCTATTCATCATACTTCTAGTTGTTCATATAATTAATATTCTGGCAAACCTTGGAATGATCATTTTAATTAGATTGGATTCCCAGCTTCGCACACCAATGTAGTTTTTCCTCAGCCACCTCTCCTTCTGTGACCTCTGCAATTCCACAGCAATTGGACCCAAGATGTTAATGGACTTCTTTACTAAAAACAAATCAATTCCTTTTTTTGCTTGTGCCTTTTAATTCTTCATCTTCTATATTTTTTCAGATGCAGATTGCCTACTGCTGGCAATGATGGCCTTTGATAGGTACAAGGCCATTAGTAACCCCTTACTCTATAAAGTCAACATGCCCAGCAGGGTGTGCTCCATGCTAATGGCTGGGGTTTACCTGGTGGGAATGGTGGATGCATTGGCACATACGACATTAGCATTCCACTTATGTTTTTGTGGGTCAAATAAGATTAATCATTTTTTCTGTGATTTACCTCCTCTTCTACTGCCATCTTGCTCAGATACCCAGGTTAATGAGTTAGTGATATTCACCCCTTTTGGCGTCATTGAACTGAGTACCATTTCAGGAGTCATAGTGTCTTAGTGCTATATTATCCTATCAGTTTCGAAGATCCACTCAACTGAAGGTAGATTCAAAGCTTTTTCCACCTGCACTGCTATTGCAATTTTCCAAGGAACCATGCTTTTCACGTATTTCTGACCCAGTTCTTCTTACTCACTAGATCAGGACAAAATAAACTCATTGTTTTACATCCTTGTGATTCCCATGTTAAACTCCCTGATTTATAGTCTACGGAACAAAGATGTGAAAGTGACTCTAGAAAAAGTGAAAAATAAATGGTGGTTTTGAGTATCTATATTAAATAATGTGTATGTACATGTTTATGTATATGTATATAGCTGATGTAGTTATTTTCATAAAATCATAGGATAAAAGAGTCAAAGTTTTCTCAAATACTTATTTAAAAAAATAGTATTTGTACTAACTTCCAATTATACCCAATTTTTGCAGTTCCCTAAATGGAAATATTATATTACTGATCCTGAATTTATATGTACTAATTTTTCTCTGCAGAAAACTTACCTGACCCTTATTGTCATGTCAAATTCTATTTGTTCTATTTTCAAGTGTATACTAGTTTAATTATTCTTAAACATATTCAGTGTTTTCGAAGGATCAGTTGCTTATTTAGGTGCTTAGTATTCCAGGGTGAATCCAGTAGTTTTACACTAATTAAAATTATAACCTAGTGGAAGTAATAAACATTAATTAAGCATTCAAGTAATTCATAAGGAGTCTCAAATCATCATGAAATAAAAAGATTGGATGGTATAAATCAGAATGAAAATGGATGAATTGGGTAGGTAGAGGAGGAAAATTTCCCTGCACAGAGAATTTGTTTGTTTCACATCTAAATGATGAGCAAAGATGCAATCTGGCATGAAGAAAGTAATATAGGCAGAGGGACTAGCAATTTGAGTGGACTTGAGGAAGAAAATATCTTGCCTTTAAAGAAGAAATGAATTCCAACATACTTAGGTTATAAAGAACAAAGGGGAAGGGCCTCAGGAAAGTACATCATTGAATGCTAATTCTTAACTTCTCCATCACTTATTCCAGAAAGCTTTTCTTCCCTTCTTCTTTCTCAGCGAAATTTAATGCTCCTTTTGTATTCACAAACAACTCTGTCCTCCAGATATATTAAAAAACATTACTCTTTTTATTAAATCATTTTCCCCAATTTATGAATGTGAGCATTCTGTGCTCAAGTACTAAATGTTTCATACTTGTTATTTGAAGAATCTACACCATGTCTGGGACACAAAATGGGATATAAACACAAAATCAAAATATTGGTAATATTATCATGTGCTTATTAAAAGTTAGCCAAAACACCAAAGACTTGAATAAACATTTCTCCGAAGAAGAAATACAAATGGCAAAAAAAACACATGAAGAAATGCTCAACATCACTCATAATTAGGAAAATGCAAATCAAAACTACAATGAGATATCATTTCACACCTATCAGAATGGCCACTATTAAAAAGACAGAGAACTACAAGTGTTGGAGAGGATGTGGAGAGATAGGAACACTTCTTCACTGTTGGTGGGAATGCAGGATGGTACAACCACTATGGAGGACTGTTTGGCAGTTCCTAAAGAAGTTGAATATAGACTTGCCACATGACCCTGCAATACCACTACTGGGTATATACCCAGAAGAACTGAGAGCAGTGACACGAACAGATATCTGCACACCGATGTTCATAGCCACATTATTCATCATTGCCAAAAGTTGGAAACAACCCAGGTGTCCATCAACAGATGAATGGATAAACAAACTGTGGTCTATTTACACGATGGAATATTATGCAGCTGTAAGAAGAAATGAAGTCATAAAGCATATGGCAACATGGATGAATGTGGAGGGCATTATGTTGAGTGAAGCAAGCCAGACACAAAAGGACAAATACTGTATGAATTCATTACTATGTGTAATATATTGTTTGATTCACACACACAAAAAAAAGAAAAAAAAAAAAACAACAAAAAAATTTACCTGTATCCATTACATTTAATTGAGAAATGTATATATTTATTCATCTGTATTTACTTTTTAGTTTTTTATTTCTTATATTTTCAATTATTAAATGTACAAAATAAAGTTAAAAAAAAAGTTAGCCAAAACAAAATTTACTGAGGGTATTGTATTTGTCTTGAATGCATTTTATCATGTCTAAGAAAGTACATATAATGCTTTTGTTTACTAGAGGTAATGGTTATATAAAAGAATGCAAATTAATAATTAAGGAAAAAAGAGCATTCATCTGTGTGCTTCTTTCTTGATACTTGTCTACTTTACCTCACTTGGTTCTAGCAAGACAATAGGACACTCTTAATTATACTTTATAATTGAAAAAGCAAAAGTAATTGGATGTCTTAGACTTGACAGCTGGTGCTGAAAAATGCCTTGCGTGAAAACATTTCAGAATGGGAGTGAAGCCAAAGACGCTCCTGTGCTTTTCAAGTTGGTGTTTCTTTGTGGAACCATGGGGTATGTTAAGGGAAAGCATGTAGGCAGAAAAAGCTATTGGGGAGTGCTTGTTTTAGCATTTCCTCCTCCTCCATATTTTCTTAATTAACACATACTCTGTTAGAATTGTAATTTATAGCAGTAGCATGTCAGAAAACTGTGTTTGAAATTGATATATTAAAGGTCAAACAAACTTGAAGGAGTATAGTGGATTGCCACTATATCTTAGAATTCTACAGAAATAGTGAGAATAACACATAAAAAGGCTGTGATCTATTCTAAACTGTCTAATACATTCCTCAATAGTTTCCTTCATTCTATGTTTCTCCACATCACATCTTTCTCACACATCTACCAGTACCTACAGCATTTTATTTTCCAAACCTCCTAGTAACAATATGTATGTATAGTGGTTTAATATTTCAGGCATGTTCCTATATCTATAGTTCTTCCTCAAGACTTGTCACTGAAATGTTTAAATGTAAGAATGGCACAGGAATGGTCAATTTGGGTGTTTTTGTGTGTGTATATAAACAACAGACATATGAATAGCCTGTTTGATCACTTTTATAGAATAGAAGAGGAATAATGTTCAGTGGCACAGGTAATGAGAGGTAGGCATTAAAGCCACAAACAAATTTTACCTTCCTCTTAGAAATTTCTCATTAAGAACATGCTATGAACCAGGTGCTCAATGACTCAAATCACTTTGTCCTTTAACAAGTCATTATTGTTAGACTTCAGTTCTCTCTGTAAAAGAGGGGCTCAATTTCAATTATCATTGAATTCATTTCCAGCTGCCACAGTTTTTTCTCTATGTGTAACTCTGATTTTAATGTTGTTTAAACCCATCCCATGATCGGACTAATTGTGAAAAAAATGATTTGTTTCATCTTTATAAAAAAGGAAGACATTGGGTATCCAGACAGATTTGATTTGATATAGCAGTGGCAATGATATCAGTGAGATAGGGAGATTATCACAATGCCAAATACTTTTAAACACAGCCCTTTTAACTGTTCTCTTATTCATATTCAGACTTTTATAGACATTTCATAGAAGGAGTTACCAACTTAATTAGTGCTAAGGTGAATAAATATTAAAATCTCAATGCAGTACTATGACTTACGTACAGAATGGCTAAAATGACAATAATCAGAACTAGCAGGTATTGTTGAGTATGTGGGACAGCCATAGCTCTTACACAATGGTAGTACAAGTGAGAATTGTTATCCCTATTTGGAAGGCAGTATGGAAGTATCTACTATAGATGAACATATAAATAATGACACAGAGCTCAAAAAATTGATTGCTAGTTTTGTATCCAAGAAAAATGAGTGATTATCCACCAAAAAGTCACAGTAGCATTATTTACAATAACATAAATCTGAAAATAACTCTAATCTCTATATACATATTATACCAGAGCTGAGGATGTTTTTCAAGTATCAGATAGAAATATTTAAGATTTTGCAGGCCATAAAGCCTCTCTCATAGGAATTCAAGTTTGCCCCTGCATTGCAACAATTAGAAACAAAATACAAATGAATGGGGAAGACTTATTGTGTTCCAGTAAAACTTTCTGAGCTATATTTGCAAATCACTGCTCTAGATTAAATAAATAATCTACGTTGGACACAGCAATGGAAATGAAGAACTACCACAACAGCAAGAATATGGAGAAATCTCACAAAAATATGGTTTAGTGAAAGAAGCCAGATATAATTGTATACAAACAATATGATTTCACTTTCACATGGTTAAAACACATGGTTAAACTTGGACATTAATTTGTGATGGGGTATGTGGTTCCTTTCTGAGATGTTTAGTAATGTCCTATCTTATGTTCTGTATTCTGGATGCACAGATATTTTTAATTCTGAAAAATCAGTTAATGTATACTAATTATATGTTTATTTTCTAAAAAGATCCCCAAAATAAAAGCTATTTACTCTCATATTGTAAGCAACTGTTTGATTTCATTAATATTATTTCAATCTCTATAGTTTCTTATATATAATAAGTGTTCAAATACATTTGTAAATTTAATGTAGAACACAAATTTCATTGATTATGTCAATCAATAATTATGCTTTACGTTACTCACAATGTACTGATTAACTTGTAGATAAAAATTTCTTTTTCCAAGGGTACATCAGCAGTAGGGATACAATGAATTTTGTTATTAGTAGCATGTAATGAATACTGTTTCATAATAGCCCAGGCCTCAGGGTCAGGCAAATATTTTCTAAGAAGGCCTTTTATCTAGACAGTTGACTACATAGTATTATCTTAGTGGCAGTAGGGTCACCAGAAAACCTTAAAATAGGCATATATGTCTCATATGCATGCATCTGATGCCTACATTCCTCCTAAAGACATTGATTTCAATGATAAAAGTGCCATTCTGAATTACAACACAAATCCCTTTGGAAAACCAATTAGGTTATATAATATGTAATGATGTAGTTATGCAAGCTCAAGTTTTAATGGGAAGAGCTGGAGGGAAGTTAGATTACATCTTCTAATGGGGGCAGAAATATATAGGGGGCTTATGTCTGAGTCTGAGTCTCACCTAAACAGAGTGTGCCCTGAAGACAGATGCACTTGAAGGTAAAATGGGTTCAGAAAGGAACCTGAAGTTGAGGAAGGACACACCCTACTCCCTCCTCCAAATATGCACTAGAAAAGTAGATAAGGGTAGCAAAGCTCTTGGGTAATAAAGTCCATCAACTTCTTGTGGTTACCTGGTGGACAATTATTAGCAATTACTCAGGTGCTTTGTGCTGTGCCTTACCACTATCTCCCACAGGAATATTTGTAGTATTTTAGTACCGAGATCATCATGCAAGAATGTTGATGAAAAGTGAAAAGGCATTAAAATTATCTAAATCACTTCTCTCAAAATTAAAAATATACTCAGTTTCACTGGTTTTAGTATAAATGAGTCTTATAACTTTATTTAAAGCAAGGTAAACAACCACAAAAGCAAAATCTTATTCCTGTTTTCTTCCCAATGGGATTTTAAAAGAAACAGGAAATGATCGTCAGCATTGGAGAGCATAAAATGACACATGCCTAATACATCTTACTTTTTTTTTTTACATTCAAATTTTACAATGACTGGATTAGTCACAATTAAATCAAATGCATTGACAGATTTTACATGGTATGTGCTTGACTTTTGTACATTATTTTAAAATATAAATCTAGAGTAGATGTTCAATGAACACACAACAATTTTTGTTGCTATGAAGAAATAATTCAAACATTATAAATACCACTCCAAACCTGAACAATACAGAGAGAGTCCCCCAAGGCTGCCATTTTGCACAGCTTCAGGAGAAACAATTATCCTTATTTTCCTTTTGCTCCCTCTAATTGGGCAATATAGTGTCCATGTCACTTACTCTTCATACTAATCCATATACATTCCATTTTTTAAATGTTAGGTTGATAGATAATAGATTTTATCGGTAGTTACACAGTTTGTTTACAATGAGGAATTTTTTAACTGTGAAAATACTGTGCTTGTCAACTAGAAGAGCTCATGGAAAGAGAAAACCACAGCCTACTTGCTGAAGCCAATGCAAAAATAACCAAAGAATAGTAGGGTAAAACGTAGGGATTAAGGTACGATTTGTTTTTTGATTATTAAAAAGAAAAAAAAATAACTTCAGAAATCTTAAAAAAATAACTTTCCAGAAATCTTGGATAAAGATACCATAACACAAAATTACAATTGTGTGACCCCAGGCCTTTCCCATCTCTTCAAAGATCAGAGATAAGAAGAAGACAGTTGAAACTAACAAGCAATTCTGTAAAACATAAAGACTTAAAAAACCAACAAATATGATTGAAACCTAAACTTGTTTTGCTTTTAAGAAAATTTATATATATAATGTTTCAGAAGTCAGCTGAAATCAATATAACTATCTACCTCCCAATATGGGCCCCTTCCTATGTGCTTCTATCTGCTCAGATGACCTACATTGATTCCTGCCTTTGCTTAGACATACTATTTGGATGACTTTTCTCTTTCGGTGGAAATCTAAAAATCTGTAGAACACTAATTTTGAATTTCCAAATAATACTTTAATGTAAACACATATTAGCCCTCTTTAGCTTAGCCAAGAGAATTACTTTTTAAGAGGGTTTTGTGATCTGGAACTTATTAAGAGTACATGCTTTGCAGTTAACAGAAAATTGATGTCTCTGAGAAGCTAGCGATTGCTAACTACATTTGTATAATGAGATTGTTAATAAAAACTTTGGATATATGTAATAATATATGAAAAATAGTATAGACTCCAGTAGTATATTCGATAAGATATGAAAAGTTTCTAGCATTTGGTTAGAACTTCATAATGGTCTCATTTAAGAGCAAAAAATTTGTGCCTGAAGTCCATTTTTGAAGGATATATTTTTAAGAAACACCTGGAAATAAGTTATGTACATATAATTTAACTCATCAGACTTGTTTATTATATGAAGAATTATATATAAACCATAGTATGGGTGAAATAAATATGAATTAATAGAAAGGAATACAGTGCCTCTATCCATAATACTAAAGATATGATTATGTTTATTTAACTAGTATAGTTAAAATACTAGTTAAAATAAAAAAAATATATATGATAGTACATACAAGGAAACATGGCTGGACCCAGTGACCAGCTTAAGGTTGAGGAGACCAGCTAAGCCATATGCCTAATAGCCCTCAGCTGAACTTGGGAAGAAAGTAGAGCAGCTGAGACTGAGAAAGGAAGCCTATAAAGAAACAAGCCCTATGCCACAGCTGGGGTCTGGGAGATAGTGAGCCCAGGTCCAGCCCAGGAAGGCATGGACCTTGGCAGAGATTGGCTGCCATCTTGCTTCACCACATTGCAGGACCCCATGATCATAAGCATTGACTTTGGTGAGAAAGCATCTCTGCTGAGACCTTGATTTGGACATTTCATGACCTCAGAATTGTAAGTTTAAAAGCTTATTTTTACATTATAAAAGCTAACTCATTTCAGTTGCTTTGCATCAGCAACACTGTGGCAAACTAAGAGATTAAAAATTGAGTAGAAGGGTCATTCTCAAGATTACCTTTATGCAACTATCACAAATTGCCAAAATATAGAGCCATAAGAAACAATTTTCCTCAAAACCCTAATCACATCCAGACACCTTAATTAAACACAAGATAAAGAACTCAGTAAATTATTTAACCTGAAGGAAAATTGGGGTACCCCAAATATCCACTAACCACAAACAACTTATCTAACACTGTTCTTTTTCTTTAAAAACCCTTGCCAAGAAGTGCCAAGACAAGGCACTATTTGGGTTGTGACCTGAATCTGTGCTATCTGAATTGCAATTATAAGACCCAAATACATGCCTTTGTTGCATTGCAGTTAAGTTAGTTGTTTCTCATTTGACATTACATGGTGTCAGAAGTGGGATGTGAAGTGACCATTTGACTGCAACCTGATGTTGGATTCAAGTATGGTACCAGCAAGAGGCCCTTGAGGTCTGTCTTCTCCATGATGGTCTTGGGTTCTTGTCAATGAGTCCTCTTGTTTCCAAATTTCCCTCTTTTTGGCTGAGGTTCTGGTCTTTCTTTGGGTGTCTTCTGGTTGAAAGTATTTGATCTTTGGTGCTTTTGTTTTGGTCTGGTGGAAGCATCAAATTTGTTTATTTGAACTTTGATTCTTTGATTTGGGTTAGTGGAAGCAGTCCTTTTGTATATTTGTTCTTTTGGTTTTGGCTGGTTCATTAGCCCTTTTACATCTGCTCTTTTTGGTATATAAGAAAAATTTCCTTGTCTGGTGAGTACTTGAATGGGACTTTAAAAATTACCACCTCGGTATTGAGATCTTTTTCGAGAGTGATGCCTCCCTAATAATCAGTTTGAATTATGTTCTTACTGTAAACAATCAAATAATAATTTTGGTGGGCACTGGATGAGCCCTTAAATGCAATTATAGTGCCCACCACCTTTTGAGGAAAAAAATTAGCTTCCAAAGAACAAGACTCCCATGAAAGTATAAGGTGGTCATGAACAGGCTTGACTGACACTAGGTCACTAGGTCACCTGCCATTCTCAAGACAATTTTTATTCATCTAAGGACACCTGTCATTGATTGGACAACTAGGGAACAGGCTGCCTTCCAGGTAAAACAAGTATTTCATGAAAGGCTCACTGTAAAGCATCACACTTGCCCAAAATCAAGACAACTCCTCTCAGGTTTAGGATTTAGGATTGCTCACAATCAGAACTAACTGAAAGAATGGGTTCTAGTTTCTAATAACTCTAATGATGCACTGCCCTCTAGCACACCAGCTGATTTCATGTGCAAAAATTATGGTCCTGTATCAGGTAAATTCTTATCCCACTCATCCTGACACACTAGAGAAAATCTCAAATCAAAATGGCCACAATGAGAATCTTCTAAGACTAAATTGGTATATTTGTACATTCTACTAGAAAACAGAGTTTCTAAAACTAAGCTACTTAAATAGGGATACTTATTTTAATTGGTACTTGGAAGCTTTCAATTGTAGAAATAATTCTAAAATTGCCTTTTCAAGAAACAAATTAACAAAGATGGACAAAGACTTATCTAAGCACATTATTGACCTTGAAATATTATCTGGAACTCCTGGTTCTGACTATTCTAACCCTCCTTTAAACACCTCCTGTCTTTCTCCTCTATATCCTAGCCTAGCCAAACTCCCATTCTATAGTGATAAGCCTACAGAAGACACAGTGGGTTTTGCAAAATAAATCAATCTTATCATTCAGATTTATGAGCCTGGATACTCAGACCTTTACCATTTCACTCACATGACTGCTGGTGAAGATCATGCCAAAGTCAGGATAAACAAAGCAAATTGGAAAGATCTCTTAAATGATTTTTCAATATAAAGAATTACTGACAAACTAAAACATTTAAGCTAGCTAAGGAATTTCATAAGGTCATATCTGAAATTTTTCCCCGAATTATAGATTGGAGAAAAATTCAACAATGTACACAGAAACTCCATGAGCCTATGTAGGAATATTATAACAGGCTCAAAAACACCTTTAAAACCAATTCTCAGGTCTTGACCATATTAACTATGAAAACTCTACCCTTTTTAATTCTACTTTTCTTAACAGCCTTTGAGAAGAACTATATGTATTAGTCAGGGTTCTCTAGGAAAACAGAACCAACAGGAAATATATGCAAACACTATGAGATTTTATAAAATTCTCTCCTATGACATAAAGTAAACTGTTTCTGGTGGTCCTTACTAATGGGAATTGAGAAAAGGGCATTTTCCAGATCAATAGCTGCTTACCAGGTACCAGGGGATGTGTTGATTTGCTCAAGCAATGATACCACATCTGGGACAGTAGCTGCAAATGGAGTCACCACCTGGTTAAATTTAAGATAATATACTTACACCCTCTACAATCCATCTGTTTTCTGCACGGACCAAATGGAAAGTTGAATAGGGATGTGTTGGGAATCGCCTCCCCTGCATACTTCAGATCCTTGATTGTGGCACTAATCTCTGCAATCCCATCAGGAATCTGGCATTTCTTTTGATTTAACACTTTGCTAGGTAGGGGCAGTTCTAATGGCTTCCACTTGGCCTTTCCTACCATAGTAGCACTCACTCCATAAGCCAGGGATCCATTGTGGGGATTCTGCCAGTTACTGAGTATGTCTATTTCAATTATGTATTCTGGAACTGGGGAAATAACAACCAAATGGGTCTGGTGACCTACTGGATGCACTGTGAGACAGGCCTGAGCTAAAACTCTATCAATCACCAAACCTCCTATATTAGTTAGCCAAAGGGGTCCTGATGCAAAATACCAGAAATCTGTTGGCTTTTACAAAGGGTATTTATTTGGGGTAGAAGTTTACAGTTACAGGGCCCTAAAGAATTCAACTCAAGGTAACATAAGAGGTACTTTCTCACCAAAGATGGTTGCTGATCTCTGTGAGGGTTCAGCCTTCTTTCTTCCTCTTAAGGCTCCATGGTCCCAGTTTCTTCTGATCTCAGCTGTAGGATGGCAAAGGGCTCATTTCTTTCCAGGCTCAGCTGCTCTTGTCTCTTCAGAAGGTCCGCTGTAAACTATCAGGCAAATGGCTCATCTCTCCCCAGGGCTCTAGGATAAAAACTGACAAAGTTCTCTCTCTTCTTCTATATCTTCTTCTGTGTGTATTCTTGATTAAGTGTCCATTTATATAGCCCAAAAAGGAGGCAAGGACGCAACCCTGAGCCACATTCTACTGATGTGGTCAAATCAAAAACCCTAAATTGATTTAATCAAGTAAACTTAAAACCTTTGGATTTAATACAATCAAAGGATATCACACTCAAAGGAACAGACCAATTTACAAACATAATATCTTTTTTAAAAACTCATAAATAATATCAAACTGCTACACCTCCATAAAACCCTACTCTGACTGATGAACCACAGTGATGTTTTGGTTTTCCTGGAATTAATGTCCCTTCTGAGCCATTGTCTAATAATCCCCCAAATGCCTGATCATTTCCTTTTCTCCAATGCATAGTTACTCTGGTAAAAGGCCATAGATCTCCTTGGGGAAAGGTGGGAGGAAGATTAACAGTACAAATCTTTGACAGTGCAACAGGATCTTTCCCCAAGAGGACCTGGCCTTCTCCTCATTTGATGGGCTCTGGGTCTGTAAACTGTCTCATGTCTGGGAATGATGAAGAGACTATGATTCTCTGTGTCTGTAATTCAAGTTAGGGTTGTGTTCACTCAACCTAGAACTTTTGTGCTTATACAGATGGAGAAGGAATTTAGTAGACTGCCCACATATTTCACTTCTAGGTACCCCATGATCTATTAACCAATGCCATAACTCTATGTGATTCAGACTCTTTTGATTGCTGCTTTGAGTCTGACTTTCATGCCCACCTTGTCTTTGGTGATTAGCTGATAATACTTAACTTTTACCAGCTTGAGATCTGATCATCCCCATAATGTTTAAGGATTCTAGTTCCATTACAACCCTCCCTACAGTAATAGCTGGACTACAGAAAAGAGCAACCACAGAGCTCTTCAGGAAAGTTGAAGTTAGTCTTACAAATTAAATGCTCACATTCCTGGTTAAAGGTGTGTCTTCTGGACTTTCCTGGGGTGGGTGGGCAGGACTTAAATGATAAATCCCTTCCAGCATTCCAATCTCTTTAAGCCTTTCAACCTCAGACATTCTAGGCCATCCCTTGGACCATGTTTCAGTCAGCCACCCAAACAAACTGTTAGAGCCCTGTCTAATCCCTCGAGCCACAGCACTGAATCCAGAATTTCTGCTCAGTGAACCCATATCAATAAATTCAGCCTGATACAACTTTACATTCCTTCCATTATTTTTCCATACCATTAGTATTGATTCCCACACATATTCCCCAGATTTCTGAATATATAAGTTGGAAAACTCATGCAGTTCTTTTAGAGTGTAGCATAATTCCTCATGGATCAAATTTTGTACTTTGCCTTTGGGGACTTGGGATTGTAGTTTAGTAATAGGTCTAGAAGAGAAGAGAGGTGGTGGTGATGGGTAAGGAAAAGTATTAGAAATGCTTTGAAAGCTATTGACCTCAGGACATTCCTTTGCATTTCCATCTGGTGAGACACTATTAATCTTTTCAGGAAGGAGTTGGAAGGCAGATTCCTCAGGACAGGGTAGAGGTTGGGCAGTACATGCTGGAGTTGTGCTGGTACCTGCCTCAGGGTTGGGAGGAGGTCCAGATTCCCAGTATTCAGGACACTGATATTGTAATTACTCTTTTTTTTTTTTTTAAAGATTTTATTTATTTATTCATTTATCCCCCCCTTGCTGCTTGTGTTCGCTGGGTCAGCTAACCACGCCGTGCAGGCGGGCCTGCCTTCACCAGGAGGCCCCGGGAACCGAACCCCTGGCCTCCCATATGGTAAACGGGAGCCCTACTGATTGAGCCACAGCCGCTTCCCTGTAATTACTCTTAACAATCTAGACATTGGAAAGGACTATATTATATATATATATATAAGTCCTGAAAACAGCACCAAGTGCCTCAATGCTCTCTTTGCTCTTTAATGAAGCTAAGTGCCTTTCAATTTGATTGCTATGGCTGCTACTGATATACAACAGAGGTCTTTCCAATTGCCCATGTCACATCTTTAGTTTAACCAGATCTGATAATTGGAATGAGGGTATACAGGCTCTAATAGATACTGGGTCCATGTTCTGTGTCTTAAATCCCACCACACTCATTAATTCTCTTCCCTGGAGTACAGAAACAATTCAAATGGTGCAACTCTTCAACACACCCATGACCATCTTTAAATCTCTTCCAATATACTTTCAATAAGGACCTATCAAGGCACTCATCAATTTTTTTTTTAGTCCTCCTTGTCCCAATTTACCTTCTTGGAAGGGATTTCCTTGGGTTATTCCAAGCACACATACCTTTCTTCCAAAATGTGCAAATTAACAAACCAAGATAAGGAACTAAGTCCCATACATATTCCTATCCTTTCAATCAAAGAAATAAAATTTAAACATCACCCTCTTTTAGATAAAACTGCAACCCATTTATCATACATATCACCTACTGATATGGGCCCCATTCTTTCTGCCTCACCTTTCTCTACCCCACAGTGCCTCCTCCTAGGACTTAGCTGAATCCAAATTATACTAAATTTCTCTTCACCAAAAGACCAAATGTAAATTAAAAGAATTTTTAGGCCTTCAGAAAATTGTAGAAATTGGATTTCAATATTTTCTTTGATAGCTCAATCTTTTTATGTCTTGTATAAAGTTAAAAAAATTGAGATCTTTATTTGGCATGAAACTGTTCAAAATAACATCAAGGAAATAACGCATAGTTTTTAGGCACTCCTTCTGTGGGCACCCTAATTACAAATTTCCTTTTTTTTCTCCTTGTCCATGAATGAGAAGGGGATGCTTCAGGTTTCCTTACACAAAGGCATAGAGAACAACATATACCGTTAGGATAATATAGCCAGCAACTGGATACCATAGCCAAGGTACTTCCCCCTTGTGTGAAGCCCATTGTTGCAATGGAAACATTTTTAGAATCAGTTGAAGAATTAATTATGGGATCTCCCATAACCATGTATGTCTCTCATTCTGTTGAAGCCCTTTTTACAAACAGTTTAACTTTTTATGAAATTTTCTAACTTTCTTCTCTGAGTTTTCCTTTTGTTCATTTACACTTCATTAATTCTGTTTCTTCCTACTATTTCTGATGAAACATCTCACAACTACATAGATTTAACTAACCAATTTTTAACTCCTGAAATAGGTTTACAAGAAACCCCAATTGATAATGCAGATGCTGTCTGGTATACAGATGATGCCTACCTTAAAGATAGCAATACTGAACAAACATGCATTGTTTTTCTGCCCAATGCACTTCAATGACCAATTCCTAAGACACTGGGGTTTTAAAGAAAGAAAGAGTTTATTTGCTAATCATGAAAGGAGGTCAGTGATCTCAGGGTTCAAAAATATGTCTCCCCAATTATGTGGAGTTTAGGGTTTTTATGGATTCAAACAGGGGAGGGTAGAGTGGTTACCATCACTGTATACAGGAAGGTGAGAATAGTTAGTTATACTCATGAACAAGTGTGAGACTAGTTTAGGATAACCATCACAATAGCAAGTATGCACAAGAATGAGGCCGGTCTAGAGTAACTAATAAACAGGGGGAGACTACTCTAGCTAGTTTCAGTAATTTTGAGTATTAAATTTTCACTATTCTATAATATACTGGAAAAGAGAGCGAAAGCATCAATATAAATATTCAGTAATCATTTGCTAATTCTTAACTTTCAGTTATAATAACTCAGGAACCTATCATTTTGGATATGTTGATATGTCTAATCATGAAATAATAGAAGCAAATTCCTTATCATATTGATTAGCTTTCAAGGCCTGAGAATAATTCCCATGGTTCCTGGCTTCATCCAGTAAGTCTTCCTTTCTGCCTTCTGTGTCCTTCTTCCTTTTTAATGAAATTTAGCATGTATTTGTTGAGTTGTTTCATCAGTTTGCTTCCAAACATTAACATTTTGGAAGCCCAAGAGCCTTTTCCCATTTTGAACATCTTTTCTTTCCTTTTCAGTCCCAAATGGTATTGTATTTCTGTCACAATTTTTTCAAGTCATTGTAGGTCTTCTATGAGTTTCACTTTATTTACTTCTATTAGAAAAAAAGGCCCATCCTCAAATCTCAAGATAAGCCCTTTTGCACATTGGGCTCCTGCAGAGAGGGCTAAGGGACAAAGAGGATATATGTGGCACAACTTTAATCTCTTTAAAGTGTCCTCTGTGTAACAGAAATGATGATTCTCTGTTTTCCTGAGATTTTAACAAAACATTTTTACAGTCATACCCTCAGATTTATCATTAGACCACATATACTTCAGAGCCTTTAAAAAAGATTTGTTTTAGTGTCTTTTGCTGTCTGGGGAAGCTGAAAAATTTCCAAAGCATTAAAACCTTTTTTCTTTGTCAGTTATTTACTCAATTTATCACTCTTCCCTTACACTTTACTATAAGCATAAATAAAATAGCAGTTGACACCTTAACACTTTGCTTGGAATATCCTTAGCTATAGATCTGGTTTGTCATATACATATTTGACTTTCTGTATAACCACAGAGGACAATTTTGTTAAGACTTCTGCCATTTTGAAACAAAGAAACCCTTTCTACCATTTTCTAATAACAATTTTCTCACTTTCTTTTGAGCCGTGCCCACATCACACTCAAAGTCAAGATTTTTACTGACAATCTATCTGAAACAAGTTAGACTTTCTCTGTCATGCTTTTTATCCTCTGGCCACTTTCTGACTTCAAATCCATGCCCATGTTTGTTTCTAAGTTATTTGCTCGGGCAGCACCCGGCATACAATTCCAAAATCTGTCTGCATTATCTAATGCTGCATCACCAGTTATTGCAGCTTAAAATAACAAATGTTTATCTCACAATTGCTGTTGCTCTGAAATCTGGGCATGACTTGGATGGGTCATCTCTTTGAGGGTTTCTTACAAGGCTGCACTCAAGGCACAAGTTAAGCATAGATGTTTTCTAAAGGCTTGAATGGAGAAGGACCTACTCTTAAATTTACATAATTGTTGGCAGAATCTAGTACTTTAAGTGTTATCAGATTGAAGGCATCAGTTTCTAAGTCACTGTAGGTTTCCTAAGTTGCTAGCCATATAGTCAGGTCCCAAATGTTTAAAAATTTTGAATTAGAATTTCGCCTGTAATTTTACCAATGCTTTGCTAATTATGACTTTTGGGGCAAGGGTTTTGCAGAGGAGTCTTTTGTATAAACATGTTTAAAGTATCAAATAAAAACTATATTACAACTTAATTTGATTGGAAAAGGACTGTGGGAAGATGGCAAAAAAGAAGGGGGATCCAGGTTTTGGTCCTTCCATCAGACCAACTATAGAACAAGCAGGAACTGTCTGAAACAACTATTATGGAACACCAGAGGTCAGTAGAGCATTGTACAGCATCCAGAGAATAGTAGGAGAAAGCGGCTGTTAAATTATGGTAAAGACCAGTAAACTTCCCTCACCACATAGCTGTTACCAGCACCCATTTCCCACTTTCTCAGCAAGCCATAGTGGGGTCTAGACCCTGACTAGCTCACTGGTGGCAGAAAGGGAAATGAAAAAATCATCTTCCCCAAGACTAAGGGGTAGACATAGTTGATCACTGATCATGGATTTTAATTGGCAACTTTGGATCACTGGGGGCCCAGCTCTGAGAGTAGCTATTTATCTAACCCTCCCTCGGCAAAGATGGTAGTGGAGGGTACTTAAAAACATTATGCTTCCGCAGGACTGTGTGGGACAGGTAGTTGAAGGGCTGTATTTGCTGGGCATGTCAAGAAAGCTCAGCTTTGGAGAACCATGGAAGAAGCTCTTGGCAACCTTACTGATCCCTTCCCCAGGGCACTTTGGAGCTGGTCTGTGCCCCCTTCAGGAGTCCCTTACCCTGTTTTGACTGGGAAATACTGACTTGGGAAACTTGCTTCTCGCATGCCCTTCCTCCCAGAACTTCCCTTCCATGTAAAAGCAGCTTGAGGAAATGAAAAGTGTATAAGGAATTATAGAGACAGAAAGTCTAGGGAAAAGGCCTACCTGCTTTACACACCTGGGAGAAGTAGGTCTGTCTCCTGGGAAATAGCAGTGACATTTATACCCCAAAACAACTAACAAGCATAAGCCCAGGACAAAACACAGGCCCAGAATAGACAAGAAGGACTCTGCACATTGCATTTGCCTTAGGCAGACATTCCTGACAGGGGAGCTGAAGCTCAAAAAAATCTCTGCCTCTTCACCATCTGGTTACAAAATCAAGAAACAGACATCTCAGTGAATACATGAGCAGATGTGGCTCAAGTGATTGAGTACAAGCTGTTATTTTAAAATATTAAATGTATAGTGTGTATATTAGGGTTCTCTAGGGATTGAGAATCAACAGGAGATATCTCTCAACAGTATGATATTTTATAAAAGTCTATCATGTGACCATGAGGATGAACAAGGCTAGGTTCTGCAGGCAGGCTGCAAACTAGGGCTCTGATGAAAGTCCAATGAACTTCTTTGATGAGTATCCAGGAGACATTGGCTGTCCAAAGATGAGCTGGAAAATTCTTTCTGAATGCTGAAATCACTTCACCTTTAAGTCATTCAACTGATTGGATAAAGCATCACTCATTGCTGAAGACAATCTCCCTGATTGATGTAGATGTAATCAGCTATGTATGCTATGTATGCTGTAAACTCACTGGTGACTAAAGTCCATAAATGTCCTTTTATTACAATTAGTCCAGTGCTTGCTTGACCAAACAACTGGGCACAATTACCTGGCCAATTTGACACATTAACCTAACCTTCAAAGGGTGCAACAAGAGTACAAGATAAACAAAAAACAAAAAATGATATTCCTTCAAAAGGAAGAGTATAAAAATTCAGAAAACATCAGCAAAAAAACTTAAGAATGTGGATGTACCACACAAAGCCTTTTAAAAATGATCTTAAGAATGCTCAAGGAGAGGAAGAAATAGACAAAGAAAGAACTAGAGGATGTCAGGAAAACAACGAATAAGAATCCTAGTAAGAGATAGAAAATTTAAAAAAGAAACAAACAGATGTAGTGGGGTTGAAGGCCCCAGTAAATGAAATGACAAATCCCAGGGATGGTTTCAAAAGCAGATTGCTGGCAGAAGAAAGAATCAGTAAATTCAAAGACAAAGCAATTGAAATTAATCAGGCTAGAGAACAGAAAATAAAAAGAATTATAAGAAGCAAAAATATCCTAAGATTCTTCTGGGCCTCCATCAAGTGTACCAATATAGGTATTATGGTAGTCCCAGAAGGAGTTGAAAGAGAGAAAGGGGCAGAAGGAATAGTCAAAGAAATAATGACAGAGAGCTTCCCAAACTTATCAAAAGATGAAAATATGCATTCCAAGGATGAATATCAGAGAGTACCAAGCAGGATAAACATTAAGAAAAACACACCCCATCATATGTTGATCACACTATTGAATGCAAAGTACAAGGAGAGAGTTCTGAAAGCTGCAAGAGGAAAACAATGTGTTCCGTACAGGGAGCCCCAATTACATTGAGTTCTGACTTTTCATCAGAAACCATGGAAACAAGAAGGTTGTTGGTTGAAATACTTAAATTGCTCAAAAAATATACAACTGCCAACCAAGAATTTCATATCTGGTAAGACTTCCTTTTAAAATGAGGGAGAGATAAAAACATTCCCAGATAAACAAAAGATGAGGTAGTTCATCACTACCAGGCCTGCCTTACAAGCAATTCTAAAGGGAGCTCTTCAGACTGGAAGGAAAGGACACTAGGCAATGGTTCAAAGTCATATGAAGAAATAAAGACCTTTAGTAAAAGTAACCATTTGGGTAATTATGCCAATATTATTATATTGTATTGTTTGGTATGTAACTCCACTTCTTACTTTCTACAGGTGCTCAAATGCAAATACATAAAAAGTAATGATAAGGAAGCAGATGTGGCTCAAGTGATTGAGTACCCACCTACCACATGGGAGGTCCAAAGTTTGGTTCCCAGTGCCTCCTAAAGAAGACGAGCAAGACAGTGAGCTGATGTGATGGGCTGGTGCGGCGAGATGACACAACAAGATGACGCATCGCGAGACACAAGAAGGAAAACATAATGAGAAACAACAAAGGAAGGAGCAAAGGTGAATCAAGTGATTAGGTGCCTCCCTCCCACATGGGAGGACCCGGGGTTAGGTTCCTGGTGCCTAATTAAAAAAAAAAATAAGAGCACGCAATGAACAGACACAGCAAGTGCAAACAATGAGGAGGTGGGGAGAAATAAGTAAAATAAATCTTTTTAAAAAGTAATGATAAACCTATTGTTTAGAACATACAATGTACAAAGGTATAAGTGGTAACAAGTACAAAAGGTGGAGGGCTTGGTGGGATATAAGAAAATACATGTATATACTATTGAAGTCAAGTTGGTATCAAAACAAATATAATTGCTATATACTTAGGATGTTAAATTTTAACTCCCTGGTGGTTACAAGAAAAATACATGAAAAATATATACAGATATGAAAGAGAAGGCAGTTTGGTATGATGCCAGAAAAATCCAATAAATATAAAAGCAGGCATTGACAGAAGAATTTAGGGACAAAAAAAGGTATAAGACATACAAAAAGTCCTGTGTTACCAGTAGTGACTTTAAATGTAAATGGATTAAACCCTCCAGTGCAGTATCTGCAAGCCACAGGCCTTGCCACATTTGCAAGCTGCAAGCCTTGCCTTAGCCTCGCCTGTGAGGCATAACCCCCTCCCCCGTTCCCCCCTTCCCTCTCTCCCACTTCCTTGTTCCTCCTCACCAATCAGAGCTCTCGCCCCAGTTATTGCCTTATTTGGACATGTTGGCCTTCTCCTCTAGCCTCCCCCCTCCCTCCCAAATCTTCCCTCCACGCCCAGCAACAGCTTCGCCCTATCAGAAGACAACACGCTCACCCCCGCCCAACTCTGCCTATAAAACTGTGCAGCTCTCCCTGAATAAAGGTCTTACCTTCCAGCAAGCAAGTGAGTGGTGTCTCTTCATTTAGTACTGTCAGGGAGACCACAGGGCACCAAACGGCGACCCTGTGACAACTTCTCCTTAACCTCCGTGAAGACCAGGGAGCCGGGCCTGCGCTCTCCTGACAACTTGTTCACCCCCCCGCCGTTCCGGAGTGCACGCCGGACGGCCCACAACTAGCCAGTGTCGCCCCCCAGGCTGCAGCAGGGCTGATCACCCTCAGGCCCGGGAACAAAGCGGCAATTGGCGCCCAACGTGGGGCACCCAACCACCAGGTAAGACCCATGCTTTTCGCTCTCTTTGTTCTTGGCCCTATCGCCCTCCTGCTCCTCTTTGCCCTTCTGTTCCGCCTCTTCCCCAGTCTCACTCAAACTCCCCTTCCCTCCATTGGGTTAGTGCTCCTCCTGCTCGTTCTCCTCTTGGCCCTCGTCGTCCTACCAGCAATGGGAAACTCCTTTTCTAAGCATCAGGCACCCCAGGTCCGCGCTTTAGCCGCACTGCTCGCATGCCATAACTGCAGGACTTCCTCCAAACAGCTCCAAACCTATTGGGACCTTCTCTTACCCTTTAACCCTTGGCTCCCTACCACTAATCTTTGGGACCCAGACACTTACCGCCTGCTAATCGATCGGGTAACCTCGGCCGTTGAGCACGAGAACAAGCGCTTTCCCCCCGGACTCATCCCCACGCTCATTACTGTTCGTTCCTGCCTGCTCGGCGCCTCTCCCCCAGAGCACCCTCCCGTGGGACTGCCCACGGAACCTTCCCCTGATAGCTCTGAAGATACTTCCTCCTTCATCTTCACTGTCAATAACCTCTTGGAGGACCCGCCTGGGCCACCTTGCCCCTCTGCCCCTCTCCCGCCAAAGGTTCTCAATGCTGATCCTTGCAGCAGCCAAGATGGCGCACTTCCTCCTTCTTCTCCGCTCAAAAAGCGGAACCCACCCGAACCTCCGCCCCCACCCTGCCTTCCGCTTTCTGGCTCCTCCTCCATACCTCCAGCGCTTCTAACCACCCTCACATTGTACTGGGAAAACCTTCAGAAAAATCCTCCCGCTTCAGCCCCCACCTCTCCTTGTCCTACGGCTCCACAGGCTCCTCCCACCCCGTCTCCGCCTGCTGTGTTCCCTGTTCACCCTGTAGCTACCCCTCAACGTCCTCTTCCTTGGTATCCCTACGATGGACGTGACCTCAAAGGGCTACGCGAGGCAGTTAAAGAGGACGGCTTAAGCAGCCCATACGCCCAACAGCTGCTTGCAAACTTAGCCGGAAACCTTAACACCCCACACGACTGGCAGAATATTGCTCGGGCAGTCCTCAACTCCGGTCAATTTATTAATTGGAGGGCACATTATCAGGATAGGGCAGAGGCACAAAACCGCGAAAACCTGGCGTTAGGAATCCAGCTCCCCCTGGATGCATTGCTTGGTTCGGGACCCTTTGCCGCACCGCTCGGCTCTACCAACCCCCCCTTGCCCCCAGTTGGATGGCAACAAATTTCTCAAATAGCCATGACCGCTTTCCAACGGTGTTCTGCCAACAAAACTGATAACATCACCAAGCTCACTCAGGGCAAAGATGAAGATTTCTCTTCTTTTGTTTCTCGGGTCCAAGAGGCTTGTGCGCGTAAGCTTAGCAATGACCAGGCCCAAGCCGCCCTGGCCCGGGAACTTATTCTAGAGGGAGCTAATTCCGTGTGTAAGCAAGCTATCTCAGCTAAGCTCACAGGTACTGTCAATGACTGGATATTAGCTTGCAAGGACCTTGATCAAACTGCACATAATATTGTTATTGGTGTTGCTGCTGCCATGGCTGCCGCAGCCGGACCCTGTTTTCAGTGTGGGCAACAAGGTCACTTTGCTCGAGAATGCCCATATCGCCCTCCACCTGCCCCCCAACCCCCTGTTCCTCACCCTGCCGCCGAACCCCCGGTGGTCCCCCAGGGCGGTCGCAAGCGCCCCCCAGCGTCCCCGTGCCCTCGCTGTCAAAAGGGTTACCATTGGGCTCGTGACTGCCGTTCCACCACTGATGCCTCTGGACGGCCTTTAAACGCCCAGAGGGGCGGTCCCCAGCCCGCCAGAAAAGGGGACAAGCCTCCCTTTCGCCCCCGTCCGTAAGAGAGCTAGAACATAGACTGTTGACCTCCTTCCCCCCCCTGCCCAGTCCCCCTTCCTCCCCTCCCCGTTCCTTGGGGGAGCACCCTCACGACAGTGTCTCCGTTCACTGGACGCTCCCCATCCTCCACAGCCGCCCACTCCTTTCATTAAGGGTCGGTGATGTCTGGCTCTCCGGTACTCTGGACACCGGGGCAGAAATTTCCTGTCTGCCTGCCCTATACTCCCATATCTGCCAAACCAAGCCAGGCCCCCCTGTGTCGGGTGCCACCGGCCTAGGCGGCTCCACCCAAGCAGTCAACGATCTTTCCTGGACAGACGAGGAAGGCCATCACGGTGTCTTTAAACCTCTCTTCCTCCCATCTCTGTCCTCAATCCTATGGGGTCGCGACGTCCTTGCTGGACTCGGGGCCACGGTCTCCACTAGCCCTCCTCGTCACCCCCAATCCTAACGGCCATTGCCAGTTTTACACCTCCAAAACCCACTCCTCTTACCTGGGACACTGAGGAGCCTGTGTGGGTTGAGCAATGGCCTTTACCGTCCCACAAATTACAAGCTTTACACACGTTAGTCCAGGAGCAATTGCGGCTTGATCATATAGAAAAAAGCACCAGCCCTTGGAACTCTCCTGTTTTTGTCATCCAAAAGAGGGGTAAAAATTCCTACCGCCTCCTCCACGACCTTAGGGCAATAAATGCCCATATTAAACCCATGGGTTCCCCTCAGCCAGGGCTCCCCCATCCATCCGCAGTGCCTCTGGACTATTACCTCATCGTACTTGACATTAAGGACTGCTTCTTCTCCATTCCGCTACACGAATCTGATAAGGAGAAGTTTGCATTCTCGGTCCCCCAGATTAATAATCGAGGGGCCAATGAACGATATCAGTGGAAAGTGCTGCCACAGGGCATGAAAAATAGCCCTGCCATCTGCCAAATTTATGTCAGTCATGCTATCCAGCCTCTTAGGCATAGGTTTTTCGTCATTCATTATATGGATGATGTTCTCCTGGCCCATGAAGATTCTCGCGCCCTGTCAGAGGGTTTTCAGGAATTGGTTCAGAACCTTACCAACCTTGGCTTGACCGTGAATTCAGATAAGATCCAGCGCCACGCTCCCTTTACATTTCTGGGTTACCAAATAACTGAGCATGTCCAACCGATTCCTCTTCGAATTCACTGCCCAGACAAAATAAGCCTAACAGAGCTCCAATCTCTGTGTGGCCAAATAAACTGGCTGAGATCCGCTCTTCCTATTACCACAGCAGAGCTGCAGCCTCTCTTTCACCTCCTAGAAACTAAGGGCAGCCCGGCCACTGCGCCCACCAAAATGGTTAAGGTTACCCCAGAGGCAAGGACAGTGGTTGAGAAGGTTTCTCGCCAAATCAATCTTGTGGCAAACAGGCGTTATATTCCTACTGAACCTATACAAGCCTTAGTTTTGCTAACCAAGGGAACTCCTACTGGGGCATTATGGCAGAAGGGACCTCTGATCTGGTCGCACTTAGCAAAATCGCGAAGTTCCAAGATACTTCCTGTAATCAAGGCTGTCATCCAACTTGCGCAGACGTTAGTGCGCCTTTCTGTCCAAATTTATGGAACACCCCCTGAAACTCTTATTTGGCCATTTTCCAGGAGCCAAACTGACTCGCTTGCCCAATCTGATTTGGATTTCCAAATTTTGCTCTCCAGCTACTCTGGACGCATAGATTGTCATTATCCAAATTCCAAACTACTACAGTCACTCTCTGGCCTCACAGTTTTGCCTGATGGTCATCCATTCCCATCCTCTCGGCCAATACCGCACGCCCGTGTTGTTTTTACTGACGCTTCGAGGAAGGGCTTTGGATTTATTTCCTTCTCCACTAGCACTGACACTCCCCACTGTCGTACCCTCAGGCTGATGGATTCTGTCCAGAGAGGGGAGCTTGAGGCAATCATACTGGCCCTCGTAACCTACTTGTCAGAAGCCATTAACATCTTCTCTGACAGTGCCTATGCCACACAAGTCGCCAGGGTCATTGCCCTCAGTACCTTTTTCCCAACCGATTCTCCTCTTGACAGCGCCCTAAGTCGGCTCAAAGGGCTCCTTGAACAGCGTATACATCCCTGGTTCATAGTCCACATTCGGAGCCATACTGGGCTGCCTGGTCCTCTCTCTGAGGGTAACTCCCTCATCGACTCGCAGGTGTCAGCGCTAATCCTGAAGGTTCACTGTGAGGACCTAGTAACCCAGGCTCGCAGTCTCCATTCTAGATTTCATTTCTCAGCTGCCAGCCTGCAACACCTGTTCCCTGACCTGCCAATCGAAACGTGCAAACATCTGGTGCGCAGCTGTCAGCGCTGCGCTCCCTTCCTGCCGCTCGGGCCCCTGCAGCCCCAGGGAGTTAACCCCAGAGGTTTAAAGCCCAATGCCCGATGGCAGATGGACGTTACTCACGTCCCATCTTTCGGCAGACTCAAATATGTTCATGTGGTAAAAGACACCTTCTCCAGTCTAATTTCAGCAGTTGCCCTCCCAGGGGAACGGGCTCGACATTGTATCATGGCCATGAGACGAGCCATCCTCCTCATGGGAGTTCCCTGGGACATCAAAACCGACAATGGGCCAGCCTACCATAGTTCCACCTTCGCGGCCTTTCTCAAGCTATATAACATCACCCACCACTTTGGCATTCCTTACAACCCCCAGGGACAAGCCATAGTTGAAAGGTCTCACCAACAGCTTAAAATTACTATTTTAAAGGAAAGGGAGATAAGCCCCTCAGGCACGCCTGAAGAGATCCTCACAGCAGCTCAAATTAAGCTTAATTTGCTTACCTTCGACGAAAACGGGTTATCCCCAATGCACAAGCACTGGGGGGCATCCTCTTTAGGCACTCCCCTTCCATCTGTCAGATGGAAGGATCCAGAAACCCAACAATGGCAGGGACCTCACCCCCTCCTATGTCAAGGGAGGGGATATGCTTGTGTCTTTCCAGATGGTGCCCCACAGCCCATCTGGATCCCGGCCCGAAATGTCAGACCAGCACCGTCGCTCTATGGAAAAGAGACGCAGACGACAAAGAAATAGAGAAGAAGCTGAAGAGTGTCGCCTGCAGTCAAAATTCCTGGCCCTACCCTCTTTCAAAAACTCTTGCAGGCGATTCGCAACTCTCTCTTCGACAAGCCAATGACCGTCCGCTACCAGCGAGTCCAAACCCGTGAGGTCGACTATCTGCACCTCTCCAACAACAATCAGTCCTTCGTCCGCCCCACCCAAACCGACCTTTCACCCCTCTAACCCCCTACCCTGCCCTTTCCCTTCCCTATGCAGGCCACGCTTCTCCACCCAACACGACTTGGCCAAGATAGTGCTGAACTGGTGAGCCAATGACGGGCAACCTAGCCAGGCACGCAGGGTGGCCAACCTAAGACAGGGCACCAGCCGCTGTTGCTCTGCTGGGCTGATGTCCTATGACGGGCAACTGAACCTTATCATAGCACCGCTGGACAACCTAAGACAGGGGCCTAGCCGATTGTTGCCACGGCGCCTGGCTCAATCATTGCTGCTAGAGTCTCCAATGACGGGTAAGATCCAGCCCCCTTTTTGCGTGGTTCTGACCTAAGACAGGCACAGTCCCTACCGTTCATGCACAGCTGCTGCTGGGATAGCCCAAAGACGGGTAAGAGCTACTAGTGCCTTAGCCGGCTATGACCTAAGACAGGCCCAGTTCCCTATCAGTTGGCCTAAAAATAAAAACAAAAGGTGGAGATGCAGTATCTGCAAGCCACAGGCCTTGCCACATTTGCAAGCTGCAAGCCTTGCCTTAGCCTCGCCTGCGAGGCATAACCCCCTCCCCCGTTCCCCCCTTCCCTCTCTCCCACTTCCTTGTTCCTCCTCACCAATCAGAGCTCTCGCCCCAGTTATTGCCTTATTTGGACATGTTGGCCTTCTCCTCTAGCCTCCCCCCTCCCTC
>JAKSZT010054271.1:5832674-5868919 GCA_026826555.1 Tolypeutes matacus | reverse complement strand
CAAATGGCAAAAAAACACATGAAGAAATGCTCAAAATCACTCATGATCACAGCAATGCAAATCAAAACTACAATGAGATATCATTTCATACCTATCAGAATGGCCACTATTAAAAAGACAGAGAACTACAAGTGTTGGAGAGGATGTGGAGAGATAGGAACACTTATTCACTGTTGGTGGGAATGCAGAATGTTACAGCCACTGTGGAGGATTATTTGGCAGTTCCTAAAGAAGTTGAATATAGATTTGCCACGTGACCCTGCAATACCACTACTGGGTATATACCCAGAATAACTGAGAGCAGTGACACGAACAGACATCTGCACACCAATGTTCATAGCCACATTATTCATCATTGCCAAAAGTTGGAAACAACCCAGGTGTCCATCAACAGATGAATGGATAAACAAACTGTGGTCTATTCACACAATGGAATATTATGCAGCTGTAAGAAGAAATGAAGTCGTAAAGCATATGGCAACATGGATGAATCTGGAGGACGTTATGTTGAGTGAAGCAAGCCAGACACAAAAGGACAAATACTGTATGAATGCATTACTATGAACCAAATATATTGTGTAATATATTGTTTGATTCACACACACAAAAAAAAAACAAAAAAACAAACAAAAAAACAAAACAAAAAATTTACATGTATCCATTACATTTAATTGAGAAATGTATATATTTATTCATCTGTGTTTACTTTTTAGTTTTTTATTGCTTATGTTTTCAATTATTAAATGTACAAAATAAAGTTAAAAAAAAACCCACTTAATAGTAAAGAAATTGAATTAGCAATCAAAAACCTCACAACAACAACAACAACAACAAAATTAAAACCCAGGAAGACATGGTTTCACAGGGCAGTTTTACCAAACATTCAAAGAGACTTATCTTCAGTTCTACTCAAACTCTTTTTAAAAAATTGAAGAGGAGTGACACTCCCTAATTCATTCTATGAGGTCATCACCCTCATACTAAAAACAGATAATAATACCACAAGAAAAGAAAATTACAGACAAATATCTCTTATGAATATAGATGCAAAATCCTCAGTAAAACACTAGCAACTGAATCCAACAGCTTAGTAAAAGAATTATACTCCATGACCAAGTGGGATTTGTCCCAGGTACACAAGGGCTGTTCAACATAAGACAATCAATTAATGTAATACACTACATTACCTGAATAAAGGGGGTGTATTAGTCAGCTAAAGGGGTGCTGATGCAAAATACCAGAAATTGGTTGGTTTTCATAAAGTGTATTTATTTGGGGTAGAAGTTTACAGTTACCAGGCCATAAAGCACAAGTTACTTCCCTCACCAAATTTATGGCCCTGTGTTGGAGCAAGATGTCTGCTGATGTCTGCCAGGGTTTAGGCTTCCTGGGTTCCTCTCTTCCTGGGGCTTGCCTCTCTCCAGGTTCAGGCTTGCTTAGCCCCACAAGACCAGCTGTAGACTATCAAGCAAATGGGTCATCTCTTTTCCTGGGCCTTCTCTCATTACTCACAACCAAGGTCCTCTGTGTGCCTACTTCCCTTGGCTCCAGCATCAAAACTCAGCATAAGAACTCCAACTCTGTCTTCTGCCTCATCTTTTATCTTTGAGTCCCCACCCACCAAGGGGCAGGGACTCAACAATCTACTGACTTGGCTCAATCAAGGCCTTCATCATTATTTAATCAAGTAAAAGTAAAACCTATGAATACAATATACTCTAATATGTCCAGAGGAAAAGACCAGTTTACAAACATAATCCAATAATTATTTTTGGAATTCATAAATAATATCAAACTGCTACATGGGGAAAATCACATGATTATTTAATTGATGCGAAAAAGGCATTTAACTAAATCCAACATCCCTTCTGGATAAAAGCACTTAGAATATGGGGAATAGAAGGCAAAATTCTGAACAGGACAAGGAGCATACATAAAAAATCCATAGCTAACATCCTAGTTAATGGTGAAATACTGAAAACTTTGCATCTAAGATCAGGTACAAGACCTGTATGTTCATTGTCACCACTGTCCTTCAACATTGTATTGGAAGTTCTTGCAATAGAAATTGGGCAATAAAAAGAAATAAAATTATCCAAATTAGAAAGGAAGACATAAAATTTTCCCTATTTGTAGATGACAAGATCCTATATACAGAAAATCTTAAAAAAAATCAACAAGTTCTAGAGGCTAATAAATGAAATTGGGCAAGTGATGAGGTACAAATCAATACACCCATATCAGTAGTGTTTCTATACACAAGCAATGAATCATCAGAAGAAGAAATCAAGAAAAAAAATAAAAATTCCATTTACAATAGCAGCTCAAAGAATAAAATACTTAGGGATAGCTCTAACCAAGAATGTAAAGAACTTGTACACATAAAACTACATATCACTGCTAAAAGAAGTTAAAGAAGACCTAAATATATGGAAAGATAATCCATGTTCATGGATTGGAAGACTAAATTTTGCCAAGATCCTACCCAAAATGATTCTTAGATTCAATACAATCCCAATCAAAATTCTAACAGTCTTCTTTGCAGAAATGGAAAAGCAAATCTTTAAATTCATACAGAAGTGTAAGGGTCCCTGAATAGCCAAAAGTATCTTGGAAAAGAAGAATGAAGTTGGAGTAATAACACTTCCCATTCTTATAAGTTATTATCAAGGCACAGTAATCATAATAGCTTGATATTGATACAAGGACAGGCATACACATCAACCAAATGGAGGTCAGAAATCAACACTCACATTTAGGGCCACATGGTTTTTGGCCAGGGACAAAGACCACTCAATTAAGAAAAAATAATCTCTTCAACAAATAGTGCTACAAAAATTGTATCAACCTTTTTTTTTTTTTAAAAAAAAAAAAGAAGAGGACCTCTACTTCAAAACATAAGAAAAATCAACTCAAACTGGGTCAAAGAACTAAATATAAGAGTCAGAAATATCAAAGTCTTAGATTACCCAAAATATTACACGGAACCCATTTATATATCATTTTGCAAATGTTTGTATGTATTGTGAGAATTTTGATTTTTACCCATAATAAAAAAAATAAAATAAATAAAAAAAAAATAAAAAAGAAATATCAAAGTCTTAGGAGAAAATGTAAAGAAGAACCCTCAGTACCTTGTGTTAAACAATGGATTCTTAGACTTAAGTCTCAAAGCACAAGAAAAAAAGAAAAAGAAAGAAAGAAAGAAAGAAACGAAAAGAAAAAGAAATTATAGATAAATGGGATCTCATCAAAATTTTAAAGTTTTATGTCTCTAAGGACTTTATCAGGATAGTAATATGACAACCTCCACAATGGAAGAAAATATTTAGAAACTATATACTGGATAAAGGTTTAATATCCCTAATATATAAATAAATCTTTCAACTTAGCAACAAAAACAAACAAACCAATTAAAAATGGGCAAAAAACTTGAAAAGACATCTCTACAGAGAATATCTACAAATAGCTAGAAAACACACAAAAAGATGCTCAACATCTTTAGCCATCAGGGAAATGGAAATCAAAACAACAATGAGATACCATTTCACAATCTTTAGAATGGGTACTATTAAAAAATGGAAAATTATAAGTGTTGGAGAGGATGCAGAGAAATAGGAACACTCATTCATTGCTGATGGCAACGTAAACTAGTGTAGCCACTGTGACAGATGATTTGATAGCTCTTCAGTAAATTAAATATAGAATTACCATAGAACCAATAATCTTACTTTTAAGTATATACCCAAGAAAACTGAAAGCAGGGAAACTAACAGATAGTTACACATTGGTAACTTTATAGTGGCATTATTCACAATTGCCAAAGTTGGTCAAAGAGCTAAATAAAATAGCCAGAACTCATATTATGTCCATCAACCAATGAACAGATAAATAAAATATGGTATACACATACAATGGAATATTATTCAGCCTTAAAAAGGAATTAAGTCCTGACATATACTACAACATGGATGAATTTTGACAACATCATATTGAGTAATAAATCAAAACAGATGTAAAATAACAAATATTGAATGATTTCATTGATATGAATTAATTAGAATTAGCAAAATCATAGAGTTAAAATCTAAAATATATGTCACCAGCAGACAGAGTGGGGATAGGGAATGAGAAGTTAAGGTATAAAATATACAGAGTTCCTATATGGAAGAATGGAAATATTTTGGACATAGATGGGGGTGATGGTAACACAACATTGTCAATGTTATTAACAGCACTGGAATATATATGTGACTGCATTAAATGCAGAATGAAGGAGAATAAAAAAAATTTTTTTAAATACAAGGAGAAGTGGAACATTATCACTGACGCCACAGAAATATGAGAACAGAAAAGTATATTATGAACAACTGTACATCAAAAACTACAAACATAGACGAAGAGGACAAATTCCTAGAAACATGCAAACATCCTACACTGTCTCTAGAAGATAGAGAAGACCTCAACAAAACAATCACAAGTAAAGAGATTGAAGCAGTCATCAAAAACCTCACCAGAATGAAAAGCTCATGACCAGATAGCTTCACAGGTGAATTTTACCAATCATTCAAAGATGTCCTGGCTCAAGCTTGTTCAGGCTCTTACAAAAATATTGAACAGGAAGAATGCCACCAAACTCATTCTTGGAAGTAAATATCAAACTGATAAAGATATTATTAAAAAAGGAAAATTACAGACCAATCTTTCTAAAGAATATAGATGCAAAAATCCTCAGCAAAACACTTGCAAATCGAATCCAAAAGCATATTAAAAGAATTATACATCATGATCCTGTAGGTATTATCCCAGGTATTCAAGGGTGGTTCAACACCAAAATATCACTTAGTGTAATAAACCACATTAATAGATTGAAGAAGAAAAATCACATGATCATCTTGATTGATGCAGAAAAAGCATTTGACAAAGTACAGCATCCTTTCCTGATAAAAGCACTCCAAAAGACAGGAATAGAAATAAACTTTCTCAACATGGTAAAGTGCATATATGAAATTCCCACAGTTAGCCTTGTATTGAACATTGAAAGACTGAAAGCTTTCCCACTGAGATCAGGATCAAGACAAGGGTGTTCACTGTCACCACTGTTATTCAATATTGTGCTAGAAGTTCTAGCTAGGCCAATTATGCAAGAAAAAAAAATAAAAGTTTCCCAAATTGGAAAAGAAAAAGTAAAACATTTGCTATGCACTGATGATATGATCTTATATCTAGAAAATTCTGAGAAATCCACATAAAAAGCAAAGTGGCAGTATACAAGATTAATATGCAAAAATCAGTGGCATTTCTATATACTACTAATGAGCAATCTGAGGAGAAAGTCAGAAAAAAAAAATCCACTTATAATAGCAACTCAAAGAATCACAGTTTAGGAATAAACTTAACCAAGGACAAAGGACCTGTATTCAGTAAACTAGAAAACATTGCTAAAAGAAACCAAAGAAGACCTAAATAAATTGATGGACATTCTGTTTTCATGAATTGGAAAACTAAACATCCTTAAGATGTCAATTCTACCAAAACTGATTGACATATTCAATACAATTCCAATTAAAATCCCAACAGCCATTTTTGCAGAAATGGAAGTCAATTATCAAAATTATTTGTAAGGATAAATAGCTTCAAATAGCCAAAAATACCTTTAAAAAGAAGAATGAAGTTGGAAGACTTTCACTTCCTGATTTTAAAGAATATTACTAAGCTACAGTGGTAAAAACAACATGGTACTGGCATAAAGAAAGACATATTACCAATGGAACTGAATTGAGAACTCAGAATTAGACCCTCACATCTACCGTCAAATAAATTTTTTTCCCCATAGAGTAGTCTTTTATTGGTCACCGACATCTCAGACATAGGGATATAAGCCCAAAGCAAAAAGCAAAGGATTCTGCTTGCGTGCTCACAATTTCTACCTAATAATCAGCTCAGTACCTTTTAGCCTGCCTCTTCCCAAGTGTTTAACCTAACTCTAGGTTCATAATCACAGTTGAGGATAGCTTTCTAGGTTTCAGAGATCTGCTCTAGCAATAAGTTGGTATCTTCAGACTTGTTAACACTGTTTGGAAACTCAGGGGTAACCAGGTCCTGAGGATACTGCCTTTCAACACCTGGTCATGATACCTGGAATCCTCACTCCCCTGAAAGACCACAGTCATCCTGAAATCTACATTCAGTACAGCTGAGAAATGGCATACACAATGGAAACTAACTTTTCCAGAAATGTTACAGATCAGTTACAGCAAAAAGAATTGAGACAATCAGGGAAAACTGTCATTCTTGGCTCTTTTTTGATGATAGTAGCTATGTGGAAGCATCTGCAGATTTGATGCCATCAAATGATTTCTGACAATGTTGCAAACTTACCCAGCTGGGACAGAACAGTCTATTCAACAAATGGTGCTAGGAGAATATCATATTCTAGATAGATATCATATTCAAAAGAATATAAAAAGGACCCCTATCTCACACCTTATAAAATAATTAACTCAAAATAGATCAACAAAGATCTAACTATAAAAGCTACAACCATAAAACTTCTAGAAGAAAATATAGGGAAACACCTTCAAGATGTTGTAGTAGGCAGTACTTTCTTAAGTTTTACCCCCAAGGCAGGAGCAATGAAAGAAAAATATAGATAAATGGGGCCTCCTCAAAATGATACACTTTTGTTCTTAAAAGGGCTTTGTCAAGAAAGTAAAAAGGCAGCCTACTCAATGGAAGAAAATATTTGGAAACCACATACCCTATAAGGGTTTGATATCCATATTATATAAAAAGACCATATAACTCAATGATAAAAAGATAAACAGCCCAATTAAAAAATAGGGATGAGCTTTGAGTGGACATTTTTTCAGAGAGGAGATATGATGGCCAGAAGGCACATGGGGGGATGTTCAGTGCTGCTGGCTTTTGGGGAAATGTGGATCGAAGCTACAATGAGATACCATTTCACTCCTTATAGAATGACCATTATTCAAAAGCAGAGGACTGCAGGTGCTGGAGTGTATATGTTGGTGGGAGTGTGGAGTGGTGAGGCCATGGTGAGGACAGTTTGGCAGTATCTCAGGAAGCTGGGTGTGGAACTGCTTTATAATTCAGCAATCCCATTGCTGGCAATGTTTTCAGAGGCACAGAAAGCAAAGCCAGTGGTCCTGGTGGCATTATTCAGGTTTGCTAAAGTATGATAGACAGAGTGTGGTTAATGCATACAATACAGTGCTGTTCAGCTATAAGAAGAGGTGAATTTGAGATGCATGTGGCAGCATGGGTGAGCCTTGAGGATATTATGTTGAGTGGGGTGAGCCAGAAATGAAAGGACAAATGTTGTATGGTCTCACTAATATAAACTAAATGTCTAATATGAACTAAATATGATAAGTAAACTCTGGAAGATAAACTCTAGACTATAGGTTACTAGGAGATACAATGTGGGTTGAGTATGGGAGTTGATGCTTAATATATGCAGAATTTTTAATAAGGTTTATTACAAAATTGTGGAAATGAATAGGGTTGATGGTAACACAATTATAGTGAGCATTATTAACACTGACAATTTATAAATGTGATTGTGGTTGAAAGCGGTAGTCTGTGGATGTAAATGTCAATTGAAAGGAAGCTATAAAATAATCTAAGGAATGTATAACATAGTGATTTCTGTTGTATATGAAGATTGTGGTTAAGAGTATAATATATGATTTTTTGCATTGTGCCATTCATTACCACTGTATCCGTTATCTTTTTATGTATGTTTACAATTTCTTAAGTATGTTCTCCCAGTGTCTCTGGGATATTAATACCAGAGATTAATATCCTTAATCTCTCCCATCACTTCATTAAGTTGATTTATGATATTTGTTTGGACATCTCTGGTTAGTTGTTCCATGTTCTGCATCTCCTGTTTTTTAGTTTGTTCGTTGGACTGGGCCATGTCTTCCTGTTTCTTAGAATGGTTTGTAATTTTTGTTGGTTTCTAGGTCTAGGCATATGTTTATTTTGATGGGTTTATTCAGCTGATTAGCTTCTATCTCTAGGGTTTTATTTTGTTGTTGTTTTTTTTTTGTGTGTGTGGTAAGGTTTCACTTTGACACTTTATTCCTCTTATTCTATTTCCTTGCTTTGTCTATGTCCCTTGGGGAAAAAAAATAAGACCAGAGAAAAGGAAAGAAATTAGAAGAGAAAAAGAATAATAATAATAGTAATAGTAAAAGGTAGACGAGGAACTGTACAAGACCTAGGAAAATGAATAATTAACACAAATAAGTACAGAGCAATAAGAATTTTAAAAAGTGGAATAGAATCAATAAAATGAGTAACAAAATAGAGAAAAATATATAAAAGACAAGAATGATGAGGAGAGGAAAAAGAAAAGAGAGAAAGAAAAAAGAAAGCAAAAAAGAAGGAAAACAGAGAAAAAAAGAGAGAGAAATAAAAACAAGAAAAATTGAAGACCAAACAAAAAAAAAAGGTGGAATGAAAGAACAACAGAAAACAGAAGATAGATAGATGAAGGAAAGAAAAGAAATAGCATAGGTGAAAAAATCGGTAAAAGAAAAATAAAGGGAAACATAGAAAGGGGAAACATAAGAAAGAAGAAATAAGACAGCAGCAACTATTTAAAAAAAAGAGAAAGAAAGAAAACAAACAAACAAACAAACAAAAAACAAGGGAAAACAGCCTTCCTTCTTAGGCCAGTGTTCATCAGTCAATCACTCTGCATTGCAGTCTGCCCTCTGTAGGTTTTGAACCAGGTTTTAGTGAGTAAAATAAGGAAGAAAAAAAAGCAATCTTTTTTTTTTTTTTTTTAAATGAGAGATCCAAGAAAAGCTAGTACAAAAAGCATTTCTATATGTTCCCTGTCATAAAGCTATTAGCTGGATGCCTGATTACCCTGTGGATCACTTCTTTAAGAAGAGCTGGGAATGGAACCAGAGACCTCGTATATTCAAGGTGAGAATTCCTCCACTGAGCTAAAATGTCTACTTAGGTTAGTTAGCCTTTCAGAAAGCTTTCTTCCCCCTTTCTCTCAGGCAAGTTAGATTCCTAGAGGTTTTCCAAAATCCTGCTGATTAAGGTGCCTGTCTATCCCCACACCCTCTCTAATCTATTTTCTCTTCCCTGGGAGGCTTGGTGTGACAGCCTGCCTGAAGAGATCCTCCCTACCCTCTTCCTGTCAGGTCCTGGTCCCTTCCAAGATTCAAAGGGGGGCTCAGCTGGCCATACTCACTACAAATAAACCATTTTCTACCCTCCCAGACCCCTCTTCCTCCCAGGGAATGCCCCCTCACTTTCTATTTGGAGCAGGGGTCCAGGGGTTCCACCTAGGCTATTTGCCCTGAGGGCAGGGTGTAATTGCCACTTCCAGCCACAGAACCAAGCAACTCAAGGTTTTCCTTTGGCTTCTTTATCTTTCCAGTATTCTCCTATATGACTCCTGAGTGTTCTGATGACATCCAGACACTATAAGCAGGGTGGACAGCTCAGGAGTTTGGCAGCCAACCAGTGGACCTTACTTTGGAATTTATGCTCCCCAGAGTGACAGAGTTGGACTCAGCTGTGGTTTCCCTACACATGTCTCTTCTGCCCCTTCTATTTAAACCTATAGTTAGTACTAGACTTGATAGGTATATGTCTAAGAGACTTAAATCTTTGGGCTGTCCATGCACCAGTTGGGCCCTGAATCTCAACAGATTTGCAACACCTACTCTCCAGTTCATTGGACTCATAGCAGAACAACTAACAAGGAGATGATGATGGACAAAGGCCATCTCAAGGAACAGAGAGAGTCTGCAACTGCAAGCAAGATAGTCCCATCCATCTGCCCCATGAAACCTAAGCCTCCTCTCAATTAATGATGGAGTGGGCATCATCACAGAATCCTCAGGATTGGGGAATGAACGATGGATTAGAATGGACTTACTAGTATTCTACTATAGACTTATTTTGATTCTTGCAAATGGAAGAACTTTTATCATTGATGTGGAGGCAGTGGATACTAGAGGTTCTGAGGGGAGGGAGTGGGAAAAATAGGTGTAGTTTTGGGGCATTTTTTGGGACTTGGGAATTGTCCTGAATGACATTGCAATGACAAATACAGTCCATTATATATTTTGTCATAACTTACAAAAATGTGCGGGAGAGAGTGTAAACTAAAATGTAAACTATAATACATGCTTAGTGGCATTGCTCCAAAATGTGTTCATCAATTGTAACAAATGCACCACATTAATGAAGGATGTTGTTAATGTGGGAAAATATAGGAGGGTAGGGAGCAGGGCATATGGGAAACCCCTATATTTTTAATGTAACATTTATTTAATCTAAGTGTCTTTTAAAAAATTAAAAAGTGTATTTTAAAAAAGAGTGTAATATAAGAATATTGTTTTACAACATGTTAAGAATATGAAGATATACGAGAAAATTACAACTAATGTACCTTATGGATGATAGTTAATTGTAATACTGTAATATTTTTGTAGCAATGGCAAAGAATATATATTAATTTAAAGGGATAATATTAGGGAGTATTTGTGGGTATGAGATTTTTCCTTTTCAAGTAATGAGAACTTTCTAAAATTGAGTGAGGTGATGAGAGTACAACTCTATGATGCAAATGAGAGTCACTTTGAATGGATTGGACAAAGCATGAAACTGTATAACATAGGGAATCCAGTGGTTGAAGACAGAATGTGGTTAACAAAACAAATGTAAGAACATTCTCTCATGAACTATAACAAATATGTAATACTAATACAGGGTGTTAATAATTGGGTTGGTTGGGGGAAAATACACCAAATTCAAGATATAGGCTGTATATACATTGTCAAAATAGTAGTATTTTGACAATGTTCACCAGTTGAGTACCTGCTTCCCATGTGCAAGGTCCTGGGTTAAATCCCCGGTACCACTGGAAAAAAAAAAATGCTATCACCAGGTGTAACAAATGTTTCACAACAATGTAAAGTGTTGGTGGTGGAGTATTGTATAGGAGCCCTATATGATGATATGCATGTTTGTTTTGTAAGTTCACTATTTTTATTGTACACTTCTTGTTTATGTACGTTCATGTATGAATGATAACCTCAATAAAATTTTATTTTTTAAAAATTAGCCAAACCCGATTTTATTACTGAGGAGGTTACAATATCCAAAAGAGATATTTCTATTATCAAATTAAACGTAATTCAAGAGTATGCCAAGCATATTGGATGCGGTACATTCATAAAATCATTGAAATACAGTGGATTGAACAAGTTTGTGAAAAGGCAATCAGACATGCTTAATTGAAAAAGTGGTATTTAAGATAACCATTGAAGAATTGTCAACTCTCTAAAAGGGGAAGTGAAGGAGCCTGTTTCAGAAATGGAAGAAAGAGACTGAAAAATGAAGGAAGATTAAAGTCATTAAATAGAATGCCTAAAGAGTTTTATCAAATGTCTTCTTGGCCTGTAGGCAGTGGGTATAGATTCAGGGTAGCTTCGAAGCATACATTAAAAGCATTGCAGTTCCCTTCCTGACATTGATGAATTTGGTTACAAGAGTGAAGAATTAAAAGTTCAGTCTTTGTGATAACATCCAGGGGGAAAACACAGAACAAGAAATATAACGAATCTCATGTTTACATAACACAGTAAAATGAAGGCAGAGACTTTTGGGACTTGAGTCCCAACAGTCATTAGAAAAAAAAATAAAATGTATTCTGCTTATTGTTCACCTATTAGAGAAATGGCCAGAAAGACTTGTCCATCTAAGGTAGGTTTCTGAGATATCAAATTTAAAGAATACAGGGGGAAATTTCTTACAATTTTTTAGAAAAAATGCAGAATCAAGTATAGAGGGTTTTTATCATTATGTGCCTACTTATTCCATTAAATGAACTCTGAAATTTAATTTGACTGACCAGATGTCTATAAAGATATATAGATTTTACATAATTATATTTAAACCAAGATTTATAAGTAAGCCATTTTTACCTCTTGCAATTGTAAATTAATTGTTATTAGTAATTTATTCTAGACTTTTGTCAATAATAACTGAGGTATCACTTTATAGGAACCAGTATGTGTAGATATATGTAAATTCAAGCCCATATGGACCACTACAACACTTAATTCTATAAAAAATTAAAATCAGAACCAAAATCTACATTCAAATTCTCATATAGTAATAGAGAGTGGCACATGGATGCAAACACACGAAGTACACACCTAAAGACACACACATATACAAGAGACACAATTCTTTATAGCTACAAAATATTTACTGTTACTCTATCTATGCCATTTTTAATGGAAAAGTCTGTTTAGAATACAAAGAGATACAAATGTATGTGTTAAATTCTGTTGTTCCCACTTTTTTGTAGTACATCTGTTGGTTTCTCAAGGGATTTTGCCAAGTCAGTCATAGAATTGAGTTATAAATGCTAGGAAAAGAAGTGATGAAGTGTGATAGGAAAGATCTCAATAAAATATGTCTCACATTTCAGGAAACACTAAAGGAACCATACACCACAAACAGTAACATAATGATTTTATTAAATTACATGCAATATCATTAATTTAGTGATATGCTCTTTGTTGTTAAACTTTAAATACCTGAGGAATACAATAAATGTGGCCATGTTTAAGTCCATTTTGGTATTTATTTTCAAATATATACTTTAGTGCTGTACTTTCTGGTCTTGTCTATCTAACTTTGCTGTTACCTTGATATCACTGTTTTCAGGAATGAGCTATCAGTTCAGTCAAATCTACTGCCTGTCTCATGAATGACAGGAAGATTTAAAATCATCGTTTCCCAATTCCTGTCTCACACCTTTTTGATTTTTCAGTGAGAAATTAATGCCTCTTTAAAGTGCCACATAACCTGGTATTTTTGAGGATAAAAAGAAAATTTAGGGAAACAAATCATTTTCTGCTTTACAGAAAATAGCTTTTGGATGTCCAGATAGTTAACTGTGGATCTACTATTTTCTTGATCATTTTTTTTTTTATAATGAATCTCGTGATTATTTTTTTCATAGAGCATTCATAATTCTAAACATAATTATATATACATTCAGTCATGAGATAAAATATGTTGTAGGTCATTATTGTCTAATCATATTTTCCTTTTTCATTTTTTTTTTAATTTATTTTTATTGTGGGTAAAAATCAAAATTCTCACAATACATACAAACATTTGCAAAATGATATATAAATATATATGCATATATGTGTATTCACCTCTTTCTTGATCATTTTTGCAGCAGTTTAGTACAAGAGCAAAGGGGAAATTGCTCTTCCTTTACTGAATTCATTTTCTTGGGAATTTCTACTAACTCTGAGATCAAAGAGACCCTATTCACCACACTTCTAGTTGTATATCTCAATATTCTGGCAAACCTCAGAATGATCATTTTAATTAGATTGGATTCCCAGGTTCACACACCGATGTACTTTTTCCTCAGCCACCTCTCCTTCTGTGACCTCTGTTGTTCTACCGCAATTGGGCCCAAGATGCTGGTAGACCTCTTTGCCAAGAACAAATCAATTCATTTTTTTGCTTTGCTCTGCAATTCTTCATCTTCTGTGTCTTTGCAGATTCTGAGTGTCTCCTGCTGGCAGTGATGGCCTTTGATAGGTACAAGGCCATTAGCAACACATTGCTCTATATAGCCAACATGTCCAGCAGGGTGTTCTCCATGCTCGCGGCTGGGGTTTACCTGGTGGGAATGGTGGATGCTCTGACACATACAACATTAGCATTCCACTTATGCTTCTGTGGGTCAAATGAGATTAATCACTTCTTCTGTGATATGCCTCCTCTTCTGTTGCAATCTTACTCAGATACACAGGTCAATGAATTAATGATATTAAGCCTTCTTGGCTTCATTGAACTGAGTACCATTTCAGGAGTCTTAATGTCTTACTGTTATATCATCCTATCAGTTTTAAAGATCCACTCGGTTGAAGGGCGATTCAAAACTTTCTCCACCTGTACATCTCACTTGACTGCTGTTGCAATTTTCTGAGGAAATATGCTCTTCATGTATTTCTGGCCCAGTTCTTCTTACTCCTTAGATCAAGACAAAATGACCTCATTGTTTTACACCCTTGTGATTCCCCTGTTAAATCCTTTGATTTACAGCTTACGGAACAAAGATGTGAAAGAGGCCATGGAAAGAATGAAAAATAAATGAGGATTTTAAATATTTATATTAAATAACATTTATATATGTGTATATATATAGCTGTGGTTGTTGTTTTTATAAAATTATATAATATTAAATTACAAATAAGTTGCCTAAAATGTTCATTAAAAAAAAAAGGTTGTTTGTAGTAATTTCCAATCATAGCAAAATTGCATTAGAGATCCTAAATTTATATATAGTACTTCTTCTTTGTGGAATCTTCACTGATGTTTCTCATTATGTCTAATTTATTCTTTTTTCATTTTTATACCATTTCAAATATTCTAAGATACATTGAATGTTTACTAAGTCTCTGTTGTACATTTAGGTGCTTAGTATTTCTCAGTGAATCAAGTAGTTTTACACTAATGAATATTATAATCTAGCTGAAGCAGCAAATGTTATTTAATTAAGCATACAAATAATTCATAAATGCCTCAAATAATCATGAAATATAAAGACTGGCTGCTATAAATCAAAAACAACATGTGTAGATTTGGTGGTAGAGAAGGCAGGCTTCCCTGAAAGGAGAAATTCTGTCTCAGGTCTAAATGATGAGAAATGATTTAACTTAGAGAGAGGAAACAATTATAGTCAGAGGGACTAGTAATTAGAGGACTTGCAGAGGTCTACACTTTGCCTTTAAAGAAGAAATAAGGCCCCAAAAGCTTAGGTTATAAAGAAGAAAGGGAAGGGCTTCAGGAAAGCACATTCTTGAATGGTAATTCTTAACTTCTCCATCACTTCATCCAGAAAGCTTTCCTTCCCTTCTTCCCCATGCTCAGCCAGGGAAAATTACTCCTTTTGGATTCACAAACAACCCTCTCCTCAAGGCATTTTAAAAATATTATTCTGTTTACTAAATCATTTACTTCAATATGGGATTGTGAACTGTTTGTGCTTAAGATCTGAGTGTTTCATTTAATTGATCCACAGATTCTGTACCATGTCTGGGACACAAAATGGAAAATAAACAAATAATTGATAAAATCAAAACCTTAGTAATATTTTAATTGTTAATTAGAGGCTTGTGAAAACAAAATTAACTGAGGATATACATGTACCCTGATTATATATTTTATAACTTGTGAAAAAAAATGCATATACTGGTTGTGATTACTGGAGGCTATGGATATATGAAGAACTACACATTAATTATTTAGGGTTATAAAGAGAATTTAACAATGTAATTTTTTGATGTTTGCCTACTATCTGGCTCTGTTTTACTTTTATGATGGCCAAAGCACTGAATCACCTTGTTGAGAAAACATGATGGCCATATATTTGAAGGGTCACAGAAGACTCAAGAACATTCCTAATTATATATTACAACTGAACAAGCTAAAAGTTACTGAACATCATAGGGTTTGATATCTGTATTGTAAAATGCTCTGTGTGAAAACATTTCAGAATGAGAGTAAAGCCAAAGATCCCCTCTGATTTTTAATTTGACATTTCTTTAAGGAAGACAGGAACTTGTTAGGGGAAAGCATAGGAATACAAAAAGCCTATGGGGAATGCTTGTTTAGACAAACAGCTTTAAAGGTTTCCTCGTATCCAATATTTTCTCAATTAACCCATAATGTGTTGGAATTGTTTCTTATGAGGAGCAGCATTGCAGAATATTGTGTTAGAAATTAAAATATTAAGTCCAAACAATTGCAGGGGACAGCCACTAATTTGGAACATGGAAACATGGCATCTAATTAAATCATCTCCTTTCTGTATGACATCATATATTACTGAGTGTAAAGACTGATTTGATTTCCATATTTTCCCCTTTTATTAGCCTGAGTGGGTGTGCTTTAAAGGTAAGGAAATTTTAAGCCTTGTAAATGAATGATTAAAAATTGAACTGACTGATTTAATATTGTGCTTCTGTAACTGAGGGTTAGCAGTTATCACATGAGTATGGTTACTGAATCATTATATAGATGCCTTTTCACTTTTTAGTGTATTGTAGAAGAGACAAAAGTACATACTTGGAATTACTGAAACTTGCTGAACTTGAATCCAGATGCCTTGACCTCTGATATCGATTGATCAACTATGTAATCTTTATCTTGTGATTGTACAAACCTTGTGACTGACCCCCTTTTGAAACCCCCATCCTGCTTTACAACTTTCAAGTCTTATGATCACTAGACAGCCCCTTAATGTTTATTAATGAATGAACCTGAACCAGTCCCACTTTAATTATTTATTAACTTAAACATGCTTGTCTTTGGATACTAATAAACTACAAGAATTACTCCAGTTTAGAAGGACTCATTGTAGGCCATTAGGCCATCTGTTGTCCTTGCTATGCACTGGTAATAAACTCTTCTCTCTCTGAAATCTCAGTGTTTCAGGAATTCATCATTATGAAATGCATCAGGCAAACAACCCCGCTTTTGCTTGGTATCATTTCCTCTACCTTAATTGTGCAAGTAGTGGTTAACTAACCAATTATTGGGAAAATTTTAGGAGGTTTATGACTCAAATAAGAGCTTGGGAAGATTCTATGCCATGGTCTTTTTACCTTGGAATTCTAAAGATGTAGGAGGAAAATAGCATCAAAAGGATTTGATGTATTTTAACCTGTTTCTTCATTTCCTACTAGTCACTTTCTTTCTGTTTCTCTATCTCACACCCTTCCCATAAATATACCACTGGCTAATGGGATTTCTTCCAAATATGATATTAAAAATATGCACTAATATTGAATTAATATTTCAGGCATGTTCTTTTATCTATAATCCTGTCTTAAGTCTTGTCTCTGAAATTGCTAAACATAGGAATGGAATGGTAATGGTAGATTGGTTATGTCTATAAAACAGCAAATAGATGAATACATAATGGTGATTCCCTGCTTAACTGTATTTGTAAGAATAGAGCAGTAATAACACCCAGTGACACAGTTAATGAGAGCTAGGCAGTAAAGCCAGGAACTGCAAATTTATCTCCCTTGAAGAAATCCTTCTTCAGGAGCATGAGATTAACCAGATGCCAAGTGCCACTCAAATCACTGTGACCTTTAACAATCGTGCTTCCTTGCTAGACTTCGGCTCTCTCTCTGTAAAAGAGAGACTCAAGTTCTTTTTTTAATTAATTTTTTTAATTTTAAAGAAGCTTTAGATTACATAAATGTTATATAAAAAATATAGGGGCTTCCCATATGCCCCACTCCCCACACATACACTTCCCACATTAACAACATCCTTCATTAGTGTGTTTTATTGGTTACAATTGATGAACACATATTGAAGCATTGCTACTAAGCATAGATTATAGCTTACATTGTAGTTTACACTCTGTTCCACACAGTTTTGTAGGTTATGACAAAATATATAATGGCCTGTATCCATCATTGCAATGTAAAGGAGGACAATTCAAATGTCATGAAAATACTCCCAAATTACATATATTCTCCCCTCTCCCTCCCCTTGGAATCTTTGTTGGTCACTGTCTTTTTATCAATGGTAAAAGTTCTTCCATTGCTATAATGATAATAATTCTATAATAGAATAATAGTAAGCCTACTTTAGTCCATTGTTCACTCCCCAGTCTTGTGGATTCTGGGATGGTGATGCCCACTCTGCCTCTAACTGAGAGAGGGCTTAGATTGCATGGGGAAGATGGATGGGACTATCTTTCTTTCAGTTGCAGACACTCTCTGTTCCTTGGGATGGGTGTTTTCAATCATTATCTCCTTATTAGTTGTCCTGGGTGAGTCCAATGAACTGGAGAGTAGGTTTTGCAACTTTGCTGAGATTCAGGGCCCAATTGGCACATAGATGAACCAAAGTCTTAAGTCTCTGGGACATATATTTAACAAATATAGTGCTAATTATACATTCAAATAAAAAGGACAGAAAAACCATGTGTTGGGAAACTATATATGAGTCTAACTGTTACACTGGGGAGCATAAATCCAAAGTAAGGCCCACTGACAGTTTACAGAATTTCTAAGCTTGTCTGCCCTGCTTACAGTGTCTAGGTGTCTTTAGAGCCCTCAGAAGCCCTGCTATTTGAGGTACCATTTGTGTGACAGTCAATGACATCTTGTTGAGATATGCATAAACATAACCTCTGGGAATGATCTCTTGACTCACATTGAAATCTCTTAGCCAAAAAATCTAATTTGTATTTACCTTTTCCCCTTTTGGTCAAAGTCTTTTTCCAGATGCATTGCTAGTTGACTCTTGGTAATAGCCCCTTGGTGCCAGGGAGGCTTATCCCCAGGAGTCATGTCCCATGCTAAGGGTGCAAGGGGAAGGTAGTGCATTTATATGCTGAGTTTGGTTTAGGGAGAGGCCACATTTGAGCATTAAGGAGGATTTCAGGAGGTAACTCCTGGGCAGTCTATAATACTATGCTAAGTTTCTATTTCACAAGAAAAAGTTCATAAGTACAATAATCAATAACAAAGGCCTGGCATAATGGTCTGTCTTCCTTCACTAGGCACTGCCCTTGTTCTTGGGGGATTCTTTCCGTCCTATTAGAGAATGTAGCACAACTCCCCAGGATGGGAATTCAATATTCTTTTGGTTATTGTGTGGGTCTCTATCCACCAAAACCATACAAAAGAGGCTCAATTTCATTTATCACTAAGGACCTTTCCAGCTGCTACCTTTTGTCTGTAGTATACCCATGAATATAATGCTTTTTAAGCCCATCCTTCTACTGTACCAATATGACAAAAAAAAAAAAAAAAAAGAGTTGCTTCACCTGTATGAAAAAGGAAGGTATAGCTTATCTAGTTTGATTTGACCTGATATAACAGTTATGATGATATCAGTGAGATAGTGGGATTATCACAAGGCCAAGTACTTTTAAACAAAGTAAATGGTCTCATTCACATCCTGACTTTCATAGATATTTAATAGAAGTAGATAACCAATTTCATTATTGCTCAAGTAAATAAAAATTGAAACCTCAATACAGTACCATGACTCACCTACAGAATGGCTAAAATGATGATAATTAGAACAATAGTTGGTGTGCATATGGAACTACCGTAAGTCTCACACATTAGTAGGACAAGTGAGAATTGTCTTCTCTATTTGGAAAGGTGTTTGGCATTATTTACTACAGCTGGACATATATATGACACAGAACCCAAGAATTGAATTCCTAGTTTTATATCTAAGAGAAATGAGCAAACATCCCCACAAAGGCATGCACAAAAATGTTCACAATAGGATTATTTGCAAGAATATAAAACTGAAATCAAGTCAAATTTCTGTCAATACAATAACGCAGAGTTGATGATTTTTTAAAGCATCAGATACAAAATATTTTAAGCTTTGTAGGCTATAAAGCTCCTGACACAAGCAATCAAGTCTGTACTTAGATCCCAACAACCAAAGAATTGGGTTGACTGTGTTTCAATATATTTTCATGGGCCTCAGTTCACTGATCCCAGCTCCTCATTAAATAATATCTTATGGTATGCTGTATATTGAACTACTACACAGCAATAAGAACGAATAAACTAACCCAACAAACAACATTGAGGAATCTCACAAATATAAGCTTTAGAGAAACAAGCCAGATATAATTGTATGAAAATACTATGATTTCACTTTCATATGGTTACAAATATACAAACTAATCTAGTATCTTACACATGAATTTGTGACGGGGTATATGGATGATTTCTGGGGTGTTTTAGTAAGTTCTGTTTTATAGTCTGGGTTCTGAGTACAGGGATATATTCATTTCTGAAAATTTACTTCATGTATACTAATTATATGATCATTTTCTAAAAGGTTTCCCAAAACAAAATCTATTCACTATCTTATTGGAAGCTTTTGTTGGAGGATTTCAATATGATTTTTTCTGTCTCTAGTAGTTTCCTATATACAATATGTATTCAAATATATATGTTAATTTAATGTAGAACACGATTTTAATAGAATATAGCAATTAATACTCATGCTTCATGTTATTCAAAATGCATGCTGCCTTGTTTGTATAACAAAAATGTCCTTGTCAACAAAGACATGTTCTCCATCCTTAGGGAGACATGTACTTTAGTATTAGTATCATGTAATGAACTCTGTTTTCTAACAGTCCATGACTTGGGGCAGGAAAAGACTTTTGAAGAAGGTGGTCTTGAATGTAGACACTAGTCTGCATAGTATTATTTTAGTGACAGTCGGGCCACCAGAAAAGCCCTATACATGGAATTTTTCTCATATTCTCTGATGCCTAAATTCCCTCTAAAGACATTGATTTCAATTATAAGAGCGCCATTCTGAAGTACAACAGAAATCCCTTTGGAAGGCCAGTTAGGTTATAATTGTAATAATTTAATTGTAATAATGATGTAGCTATGCAAGCTCAGATTTTAATGGGAAGAACTAGAAAGAAGCTACTATGTAATCTGTCGAGGCAGTCGCCTTTAGGAAGCTTCTTCTGGGACCTGCCTGAACATAGCGTACCCTGAAGGAATTTGACATTCCTAGAGGAGGAGAAGTACCTGAAGGGAAAATGAGCTTAGAAAAGAATCAGAAGAAGGCAAGCAAGGACAATTCCCTCTTCTTCAAATATGCACTAGAGAAGTAGATAATGGTAGTAAACAAAATCTTCTTGTGGTTTCCTGGTCAACAATTACTAATATTTACTAATGTGGTTTGAGCTTTACCTCAAAACAATTTTCACAGGAATATATTTGGTAATTTTATATTGGTATCATCACACAAATAATGGCAGTGAAATTGGAAAAGGCATTAAAATTGTCACCTAAATCACTTCTCTCAAATCTAAAAGTATACTAGTTTCACTGATTTTAGTCTGGCTAGTCTCCTCCTCCTGTAGGAAGGTAAACAAGAAAAACAATAAAACCGTGTTCCATTTACTCCCACCTGGTGTTTTAAAAGAAACAGGAAAACATCTTCATTGTAGAAGTGCATAAAAAGGTATATGCCTAATACGTCTTATTATTTTCTTTTACATTCCAATTTTACTTTGACTGGTTTAGTGGTAATTAAATCAAATGTATTAAGACATAAATTTGGCTTCTGTATATTATCTTGATATATAAATCTAGAGTAGATGTTTAATGAGCACATAGCAATCTGTGTTTGTTGATATATGGAAATGATTCCTACATTATAAAATATCTCTCCAAATTTAAACAATACAGAGTGCATTCCCATAGGCTGTTAATTTGTTCACATTCAGGGGACACCTTCTTCCTTATTTTCTATTTGCTTCCTGGAATTGTGCAATATAATGACCCTCCATGTCACTTACTCTTCATCACAATTTTATGATGTTTCAGTTTTCAATAGAAGTAAAGCAGTCTACCTCCAACCTGGCAACCCTTCCTTTATGCTTCTCTCTGCCCTGGATCACCTACCTTGGAATCCGTTATCAGTTTAGACATGTTATTTGGATGACTTGTCTGTTTACTAAGAAATCTAAAAATCTGTGGAACACTTATTTTGAATTTCCACACAAATAATTTCATGTAAACACACATTCACTTTCCCTTACATTAACCAAGAGAATCTGTATTCAGGAACTTATTGAGAACAAGAGTTTTGCAGTTCAGAAACTCAATGTCTGTGAGATTCCAGATGTTACTATCTACATCTGTAAAAGAGGTTGTTAGTGAAAACTTTGGATATATGAGATAGTATATGAACCATAAGATAGTCTCTGGTGATACATTAGCTAATATATGAAAAAACAGCTAGGATTTGTTTTGAAATCCAAACTGGTCTCTATTCAAAATCAAGTACTTTTGTCACTCAATTCCATTTCCAAGGACTTATTTTAAAGAAACCCCTGGAAATGATAACATATGAATGTATAATTTTACATTCATCAGACTTGTTTATAATATAAACAATTATATACAAATCATAAGATGGATTAAATAAACTAATAAACATCAATTGAAAGGAATGCAATGCTTTTTATTAATATTTTATATATAATTGTGTTTTTATGTCCTCATATCGGCTAAAAATTAAAAATCTGATAGTATATGAAAGAAAACATGGTTATTTCTAGGCAGTATGATCATAGACATTTCTATCTTTTTAAAAGCATCTTGTATTGTCTCAATTTATTTAAAGGGAATGTGTGTGCATGTATACATATGTGTACAATATGGAATTAAAACAAAATACCAATATTGAAATTAGTGAAGCAGAAATAATAAATGCTGGTTGACTAGAGATCATGTAATTATTGTTCATGAGTTACAATATCAGTGTAGAGAGAAAGAAAAAATAATGGTAAAAGAAAATAAAAAGGCAAAATGTATTTCCTTTTCAATTACCCACTCATATAGAATATCAAATTTTATTTTATTTTATTAAATTTTTATTTTGGGAGATAACAGGGATTGAAACCAAGACCTTGCACATGCAAAGCAGGTGCTTAACCATTGAGCTACATTTGCTCCAGAATACCAGATTTTTTTTTTTTTTTTTTTTAAGATTTATTTATGTGTGTGTTTGTGTGCTGACAACAGCTTGGTCTCCATGGCACTAAGGGCCTTCTCAGTTGCCCACCTGGCCTACTCGCTCCTGAAGCCTGCAGCACCTTCTGCTTTGCAGTTGGTCAAGGCCTGGGAGCACTCTGGAAGTAGGGCCTGTGTCTGTGCATTGTGGCCCAGCCCCAAAGCCTCCACCTCTTACTTACACTTCTGCTCAGGCCCCCTGCTGCACTGAGCCTGACTGCAAGAGTCCTATCCTCCTCCACCAAGTTCCCCCATCCCGGGGTACTGCCCTGGAGGGCCCCACGCACCTGTGGCTTCGGCCATGGCTTCCGGGAGGTGAGCATTGCCAGCCCCACCACAATGCATCGCTAAGGACTGCTTGGGCGATATCGTGTGGCCGACCTGCTGGCCCTAGGAGCCACCTTAACCCTGCTGGCAGCCCAGGTGCAGGTACAGGTGGCACCTGTGCCCTGGAACTCCAGTGCTTGGCTTCCCTGTTGAGGAATGAGAGCTTTGAGTTTGGTGTAGGCCTTGGAAGCTTCTTACTGCATTTTGGCCCTAGGCGAGGGGCCGGCCCAGTTGATGCACCCTCTCTGCCCTCGGACAGAGGTCTTCCCTGGCAACCAGCACTGCTACCGCCTGGTGGCAGAGAAGGCAGCTTGGTTACAGGCACAGGAGCTGTGCTCGGACTACGACAGGACCACTCTCGCCATGGTGGGCAGTTCTGCCGTCCAGCACTTCCTCTTTTTCGGGGGCCACCAGGAACCAGGACACGTGGATAGGCTTCTGAGCTGTGGAGGGGCTGGAGTTGGGCACGGCCTACAGACTGGAGAGCTGCCAGAACCCGCTGCCCTGGGAGCGGCATCCTGCCACCTCCGAGCACTGCCTACCCCTGGAGTTGCAGGGCAGACCTGGAAGCTGCACAGCTACATCTGAGAGCTGCAGCCCGGAGGCCCTGAGTGGGGTGCTGAGAACTTCCCTGTGGGAGTGCCCAGTGGGAAACTGCAGAGAATCCCAAACCCTTATCACGGCAGGAGGCCCTTTCTGCCCCCAGGAAGCCTGTGGTATTCCTGGCTGAGCCTGTGGCTTGAAGCTTTCCTCATGGAATCTGAGTTCTGGACCCAAGAGCTCCCGCAGTGCACCTGTGTGGACCCACGGGAAGAGCTGGGGTCCCAGAAGACAGTGTGCCTGGGAATGGGTCCTCAGACAACTGGTCTTTGTGGAACCCCATTGCATGCCGGAAGTGCACCTTTGCCCCACTGCTAATGTCTGCATGCCACTGGACAACCCCTGCCAACCTCGGGCCTGGGACAAGGGGTCAGCGAAGGTCTTGGAGTTCCCGAGGCCACCTCTGCTGTGTGGACGGAGTTCTCCTTGCTGCCGGCCTCTCCCCACTCAGTACTTGGTGTATGCCCTTGCCTGAGCACAGGTTGTTCCCCAACCAGCTCCTCAAGTTTTCCGAGGTCTGGGTCTCATCATGAAACAGAAAAAATCCAGATTCTTCCACCACTCCTGCTGGTCCCTAATCTCAGGTCCCGCCACAGCCTGAGCAGCATCACTGAGAGGGTTTCCTCATTTTCTTGATAAACGGACCAGTCCACAATATTTTTTAAAAATCTGAATTAGAATTTAGCATGTAATTTTACCAATGCTTTGCTAATCTTGAATTTTGTATAAGGCTTTTTGCAATAGAGGCTTCTATTAAAAAAAAAAAAAAAAAAAAAAAAAAAAAAGCACCAAGTATGATTTCTATTACATTTTATTTGATTATTTTCCAAAATTTTAATGAAAGGTACCATCCTTTCATATTTTAAGAGTATAATACGAACATATTAAAAGCAAAGCTAATAATCTTTTTCTTAACTTTCTTCATTCCCAATCATTAGAAGTTTGTTTAATATCCTTTCAGATGATGTCCTTGCATACATGAAAATAAAATCATTCATCCACATAGAAAGATGTTACATTTTAGAAAAAATTTAACTAATCCATATATTGTAATTTGGTTTGGTTTTTATAAAGCATATGTCTTTAATATCCCCATGCCAGAAGATATAAATCTATCTTTAAAAATAACTTTAAGTAAGTATACAAATGAAAATACACACATCCACATGTATTTTTTAAACTGAGATTATAGCCTAAAATTTTACTTTACTTAATTAGTGGATCCTTTTCACAATCTTATGTCCAAAAGATTTTGAGGTAGTCAGGTTGGTGATCAATGGATGAAGAGCTGATTTCACAATCTTATGTCCAAAAAGCTGTGTCTTTCCTATTAAGACATACACACCCCAGAAAATCCACTTAACAGATTGTTTTTATATCTTTTTTTTAAAGCTCTGTTTATCACTTGGTGTGGTCATTACATGCTTTCAAAATGGTACATATATACTTATTTGTATATTAATCTTCTCAGTCAACCAAAGCCTTCGGTAAATACTTTCACATCTGTAGAAAGGTTAATGTACTCTACTTAGTGAATATATAATATTCCACATTATGCAATTATCTTAACTCAGTCACCTGTTTCCCCTGTTGACAGACATTCTTTTGTCTCCAGTTCTTGGTCACTATAAAGTATGCTACAATAAATGTCTAAGTAAATAGATTATTTTGAAGGCTATTTACAGAAGTGACATGGAGTTGTTCATCAAAGCAGTCAGGGAATAGTCCACATTCAAAAGAAGTAGGAAAGGACACTATGTCTCCATGGTAGAAGTGACAAAAAAAAAAAAAAAAAATTGCAACTATCTTCAGTCTGCCTCATCTACCATGAGCAAAATGTAGCACCCTGAAAATTTTCATTTCCAGATTCTTTTTTATTAGTTTTTATCTTACATAAGTAAATTCTAGGTGTGTGTGTGTATGTGTGTGAATTTTTATTATTTTTCGCATACATTCACACAACAAAGGACATTGATTGAAGAGATACTTAAAAATCACATTATCAAAGGAAGGGTGGAAGAAAATTTTATCAGTCAAGTCAGTGTGAAAGTATGTTTAACTCAGGTTCTTACTGAGGTAGGCAAATCAAACCAGGAACCAAAAGAGTAGACTAAGATGCAGCGTGCTTGGAGGATTACATGGGGGCTGTTGGGGTGGATTTGGGGGGACACAAACTTATACTTTTAGTACTTTTCAATTTAGAAAAAATATATAAAAATGGCAAACAATTTGTTTGTGGAAACAGAGCACTGCTATAAACAACAATATCAAAAACCATATGTGCATATGAAACCATTTCAACAGGATCCCTTAGCCCTTACTCATTATTGTAACCTAGGCCCCTGACTTTGAACTTCCTCTATGGCTTCCCTGTTACCTGTGTCCCTAAAGGTGAGCCTCAACTAGCCCTACTAAGCTAATTGGAGACTCCCCAAGACATGCATGTGCATTCCCTGCTAACTGACTGAAAGTAACCTATTGAGGTCTGACCTGCTAAAACTCATTGTGATAAAGATACCATTTTCTGATTATGCCACACAGAATAATGTCCATCTGTGCATGTGTCCCATTTTTGCACCTAAACTGCAATGCTCCCCTCTCCTGATCAGATGTTGAAAAAACAACCAATCAGGATATATCAACCCATACTTCAGGACTGTCTCCGCCTCCCGTTTTTCCCATCTTATAAAACTTCTCTAAGTTTTCAACTTGAGGAGACAGATTTGAGCCTTGTCTCCTGTCTCCCTTCTGGTCAACCTCATAATAAACTCTTTCTTTCCTTAAAATCCTGTTATCGTGGCATTGACTTTTGTGCACATCAGGCAATGAGTGCACTTGCTCAGTAACACATACATCTGGGTTTTCTTGTTGGTTTGATGTTTTTTTACGGTATGAATTACCCTTGCATGCATGAACTATGTTAGTTGAAACAGCGCCAAAGCCTCTTTATTTCAACTCTTCGTCCATTGATCACCAACTGACCACTTCAAAATCTTAACAAAAATATGATGCAAGTCTGTTTGCTAGGAGTTTTAAAATACTTAAAAATTAACCAGACCTGATTTTATTACTAAGGAGTTTACAATGCTGGAAAGTGACACATAAGTTAACAAAATAAATATAATTCAAGAGTATGTTAAGCATAATGGATGCTTTACATTCATAAAATCATTAGTAGATTGAATATGGTTGGGGAAAGGCAATCACTCATACTTAATTTTAAAAAGTGGAATTTAAGTTAATCATTGAAGGAGTGCATTTCTAAATGGAGAGGTGAAGGGGACTGTTTCAGAAATGGAAGAAACAGGATGAACAATGAAACGGAGATTAAAGTCATTAAGTAGAGGGTCTAACAAATTTTTTAGATGTCTTCTTGAACTTGAGGAAGAAGGTATATATTCAGGATAGCTGAAGACCATAATATTAAAATCATTTCTGTTCCCTTGCTGTTATTGATCAATTTGGAGACAAGAGTGAAGAATTAAAAGTTCAGTCTTTACTAAAGTTATTGCAGCATTCAAGAGGGAAAACACAGAATCAGAAACTTAATTATTCTTATGTATACATAATAAAGCAGAGCAAAGGCAGAGAGTTTAGAGATTTAAGTACCAACAGCCATTAGAATAAAATAAAATGTGATCGGTCTGTTGTTCACCTACCAGAGGCATGGTGAGAAAGACTTGCTCATCTTTTCTGAGCTTTCACAATTAAAAAATAGAGGGAAAACCTTTGGGTGTATATGTGTGTGGATGTATGAAGTATGAAGAATCAAATACTGAAGAATATTTAAGTGAATTATTTTATGTCTACTTACTCCATTAAATAAATTGTGAAACCTAATTTGACAGACCTAATTTGTATAGAGAACATACAGATTTTACTTATTTATTTATATTTTAACCTACAGTTATGTTATTATGTACCGCTGTGCAAGTGGTATTATTTTCCTTATTAGTTTATTTTATTCTAGTTTTAATGCAAATAACAATTGAGGTATCACATTACAAGAACTAATATGTGTAAATTTAAGTCCATATGGACCACATTCCATAATATTTAATTATAGAAAGAATTAAATTCAGACCAAAGTCCACATTCTAATTTTTGTACAGTAACAGAGAGATGCAAACACACCAGACATATACACACACACATATATAAGAAACAGAATAATATATATCTACAAAATATTTATTGTTACTCTTCCCATTGTCATTTTAAATGAAAAAGTCCATTTAAAATCCAAAGACATGCAAATGTATGTGTTAATATCAGAGGTCCCCACTTCTTGGCAGCACATCTGTTTGGTTTCTTAGGGGATTTTGTCAGTTCAGTCATAAAATGGGATATAAATACTGTTGGAAAGAAATGAAGACCTGTGATAGAAAAAGTCAATAAAATATGTCTCATATGTCAGGAAACACTAAAGACACCATACACCAAAAACAGTAACATAATGATTTTATTCATTTACTTACATGCAATATGAATAATTCAGTGATAAATTCTTTATTGCTGAAACTTAAAAAATTCATCATGTTTTTGCAGAATGCAATAAATTTAGCCAACTCTTTGTCCTTTTCTGTTTTTATTTTCAAACATATGGTATGTTTTGTGCTATTATCTTCTGGTCTTTTCTATCTAACTTTGGAATTACTATGACATCAATTTGATCTGGAATAAGCTTTCATTCAGTCAAATCAACTGCATGTGATTAGGCAAGATGTTAGGACATCATGTATCTCATGAATGACTCCTAGATTTATAGTAAAATACTTCCCAGTCTTGAGTCAAATTTTTAAAATTTTTCAATGAGAAAACAACACCTCTTTAAAAGTGAAATTTGTCTGGGTATTTTCTGAGGATAAAGAAGAAAATTTACAGAAGCAAATAACGTTCTCCTTTACCAAAAATAGCTTGTGGATGTTCAGATATTTAACTGTGGATCTACTATTTTCTTGATCATTTTTGCAACAGTTCAGAGCAAGAGAAAAGAAGAATGGACAGGGAAAATTTCTCCTCTTTGATTGAATTCATTTTCTTGGGAATAACTACTAACTTTGAGATTAAAGAGACCCTATTCACCATACTTCTAGTTGTTTAACTCATTAATATTCTGGCAAACCTTTGAATGATCATTTTAATTAGACTGAATTCCCAGGTTCACACACCAATGTACTTTTTCTTCAGCCATCTCTCCTTCTATGACCTCTGCTGTTCCACAGTAATTGGGCCCAACATGCTGGTGGACGTTTTTGCCAAGAACAAATCAATTCCTTTTTATGGTTGTGTTCTGCAATTCTTCACTTTCTCTATCTTTGCAGATTCTGAATGTCCCCTGCTGGCAGTGAAGGTCTTTGATAGGTACAAGGACATTAGCAACCCCTTGCTCTATACAGTCAACATGTCCAGCAGGGTGTGCTCTATGCTCATGGCTGGGGTTTACCTGGTGGGAATGGTGGATGCTCTGATACATACGGCATTAACATTCTGTTTATGTTTCTGTGAGTCAGACGAAATTAATCATTTCTTCTGTGATAACCCCCCTTTACTGAAGCTATCTTGCTCAGATACACAGGTCAATGAATTAGTGATCTTTACCCTTTTTGGCCTCATTGAACTGAATACCATTTCAGAAGTTCCAGTGTCCTATTGTTATATTGTCCTATCAGTTTTAAAGATCCACTCAGCTGAGGGGAGATTCAAAGCTTTCTCTACCTGCACATCCCATTTAACTGCCATTGCTATTTTCAAGGAACTATGCTCTTCATGTATTTCCAGCCCAGTTCTTCTTACTCCTTAGATGAAGAGAAAAGAAACTCATTATTTTAAACCCTTGTAACTCCCATGTTAAATCCTCTAATTTATAGTCTAAGAAACAAAGATGTGAAAGAGGCCTTGCAAAGAGTGAAAAATAAAAGGTGGTTTTAGATATTAGATATATATATATTAATATATATTATATATATATATATAGCTATGGTTGTTGTTAAAAATCATTGTGGGTTAAAATCAACTGGTAATACATGAAGAAAAAAGTTGTCTCAAATACTTATTTAATAAACATGTTTGTGTGAAATTCTAATTGTACCAGCATTTTGACCCTCTGTAAATGGAAATGTTGCATGGTAGATACTGAATTAATGTATTCTACTTCCTATTTGTTAAAAACTTAGCTGGTCTTTTTTGTCATGTTAAATTTTCATTTGTTCTACTTTCAGATATGTACTATATCAGTTATTCTAAGATGTACTGAGTGTGTATTAAATGTCTTTTGTACATTTAAGTGCTTAGTATTCTATTTCAGGTTGAATCCAGTAGTTTCACACTAAGGACTATTATAATCTAATAGAAGTAACAAAAAGACATTAATTAATAAGTATCCAGATAATTATCAAAACCTGCAACTCATCATAAAATAAAAAACTGTGTGCTATAAATCCAAAGAAAAATCTGAATTTGGTATGTAGAGAAGGAAGGCTTCCATGAATGGGGAAATTTTGTCTCAGATATGAAGGATGAGTAAAGGTGCAATGTGGGTATAAGAAAGGATTATACTGAGAGGGACTGGCAATTGGAGAGGAAATGAGGAAGACATAATAGTGCCTTTTTAGATGAAATGATGTTCAACATGCTTAGGATATAAAGAACAAAGTGAAAGGCCTCAGGAAAATACATCCTTGAATGGTAATTCTTAATTCCTCCATCATTTCCTCCAAAAAATTTTCCTTCTCTTCTTCCCCATTCTGAGCTAGGAATAAATACTCCTTTTGGATTCACAAATAACCCTCCCCTCAGGGCATTTTAAAAATATTATTCTGCTTATTAAATCATATTTTACAATATGGTATTGTGAACATTTTGTGGTCAAGTTCTGAGTTTTTTTAATCCCTGTTATCCAAAGATTCTGCACTGTGTCTAAGACACAAAATAGTAAATAAACAAATAATTGATAGAACCAAAAACTCAGTAATATTTTAAGTACTTATGCATGATAGTTAAAGCAAAATTAACTGAGGGTATAGTGTGTGCTTTGAATATAACCTTTTAAAACATGTAAGAAATTATATATACTGGAGGTAACTGGAAGTTATAGAAGTGTAAAGAAATGAGTATTAATTATTTGGGGAAAATAAAGAGCTTTCATGGAATTTCTTGATATTTGCCTACTTTCTCTAGCTCTGTTCTAGCTTTCTGATGGGCAACGTACTGAATCACCTTGTTGAGAAAACACATATATTGTCATATATTTGAAGGCCCATACAAGACTCAAGAATACTCCTAATTACATAATTGTACAAGCTGAAAGTCATTGAATGTATAGACTTCAGAGTTTTCATTGTAAATTGCCCCATGTGAAAACATTTCAGTATGGAGTAAAGCCCAAGGAGCTACTCTGCATTTCAATTGGCATTTCTTTATGTAACACAGGGATAGGTTAAGGGAAAATATAGAAGTAGAAAAACCTATGGAGAATGCTTGTCTAGAGAAAAAGTTTTAAGGATTTCCTCCTCCACCATATTTTCTCAATGAACCCATACTGTGTTTGAATTTTCACTTATAAGCAGGAACATGACAGAAAACTGTGTTTGAAATTAAAATTAAAATAGTAAATTCCCAACACAGTGGAGGGGTTCAAAGGGTTGCCACTGATTTGGAATATGGAATCACGGCATCTAATTAAATGTCTCCTTTCCATATAACATCATATATTCCTATCTCTAAAGACTGATTTGATCTCCATATTTGTTCCCTCTTATTAGTAGAAGTTGAATCACCAATTACTGGAACTATTGTTTAGGAAATACATGACTCAAATAAGATCTTGGGAAGATGGCATGCAGTGACATTTCTGCTTTGGAATTCTACAGACATAGTGAAAATATAACATAAAAAAGACTTTGAGGTGGAGGCAGTGACCAGTGGCAATTCTGATAATCGGGAGAGGGAAAAACAGGTGTAATACAGGGGCATTTTTGGGACTTGGGAATTGTCCTGAATGACATTGAAACGATAGATACAGGCCATTATAAATCTTGCCATAACCTACAGAATTGGGTGGGAGAGTGTAAACTACAATGTAAACCTTAATCCACACTTAGTGGCAATGCTCCAAAATGTGTTAAAAAATTGCTGTGAGTGCACCTCCATAATGAAGGATGTTGTTAATGTGGGATGTGGGAGGTGTGGGGAGCAGGGTATATGGGAATCCCTCATATTTTTTATGTGACATTTGTATAATCTAAGTATCTTTTAAAAAATTTAAAAGACTTGATTTATTATAACCTGCCTACTTCATTCCTCACTAGTCCCTTTCATCCTCTGTTTCTCTACCTCACAATCTTCTCACAGATCTACCAATGACTAATGGAATTTTTGTTTTAAACATAATAGTAACAATATGTGTATAGTGAGTTAATATTACAGGCATTTTTGATATATATACTCTTTTCTTTAAACCCTTTTACTAAAATGCCTAAACATGAGGATAGCGCAGTGATGATAGATTTGGGTATTTTTATAAAACAGCAAATAGATGTATAAATACTCGTGATAGCCTGTTTAACCATATTTGTAAGATTTGAGCAGTAATAGTGCTCAGTGACCCACCTAGTAGGAAGTTGGCATTAAAGCCAGTACCAGCAAATTTTACTTCCTTTGAAGAAATCCATCTTGTGAATATATTATGAACCAGATGCCCAATGTCACACAAATCACAGTACCCTTTGACTAGTCACTCTTCCTTGCTTGACTTCAGTTCTCTATCTGTAAAAAAGGGGCTCAATTTCAATATCATGAAAGCTATTTCCTGCTGCTATATTTTGTCTCTATATATAGCTATGATTCTAATGCTGTTTAAACCTATCCCACTATTGCAGTGATTTTGAAAGAAAAAAAAATGATTTGCTTCATCTCTACAAAAAGGAAAGCACTGTATATCTAGGCTGATTTGACCTGGCATAACAGTGGCAATGATATCAGCGAGATAGTGGAATTATCCTAAAGTCAAATACTTTAAATACATTTCTTTTATTTAAAAGACCAGATAAGTAGTTTCTTATTCATATCCCCACATTTATAGACACTTCATAAAATTGGTTAGACAACTTTATTAGGGCTCAAGTAAATAAACATTAAATCCTGAATGCAGGGAAGCAAATGTGGCTCAAGCAATTGGGCTCCCGTCTACCATATGGGAGGCCCTGAGTTTGATTCCTGGGACCTCCTGCTGAAGGCAAGCTGGCCCCCACCATGAAAAGCTGAGCTGGTGCAGCAAGATGATGGAACAAAGGGAGACTCAGAGGAGAGACGCAGCAGACCAGGGAGCTAAGGCGGCTCCAGCGATTGAGTGCCTCTCTCCCACACCAGAGGTCCCAGGATCGGTTCCTGGTGCCTCCTAAAAAGAAAGACGAGAAGAAAAGACAAGCAGACACAGAAAGAACACACAGCAAATGGACACAGAGAGTAGAGAGTAGGCGCAAACAACAGCAATGGGGGAGGGAGAGATAAAATAAAAATAAATAAATAAATAAATAAAAATCCTTGAAAAATACCACAATTCCTAATAAATTTGTCAACACATTTCCTAATATTTCTAAACAAATTTATACATAAAAAAAACCTCAATGCAATACCAGGAATCACCTATCTACACAATGACTAAAATGACAATCAAAACTAACAGTTATTATTAAGTATGTGTATCAACCATAACTTTTAGACATTGGTAGTCCAAGGGACAGTTGTCATCCCTATTTGGAAAACTCTATGTAAATATGTAGTATGAATGAATATCTACCCAAAGGTATGTACAAAAATATTCACAGTAGCATTATTTACAATAACATAAAAAAAGAAATAAACTCAAGTTTTTCAGAGATTAACATTAAATCAGAATTGATGATTTTTTTAAGGGTCATATAGAAAATATTTTAGGCTTTGCAGGCTTTGAAGTCTCTACCACACACTCACAAATCTGCCATTGAATCTCAAAAACCAGAAACAACATATAAATGAATGGCTTGATTGTGTTCCAATAAAATTTTGTTGGCTATAGATTGCTAATCCCAGCTCTAGACTGAATAAATAATGTCTGGTATATTGTACATTGGACTGCTCCAAAGCAATGAAAATGAAGAACTACCACAATAAACAAAAACTTGGGGAATCTCAGAAACCTGGCTTTAGTGAAATATATCAGGTAGAATTGTATACAAACAGTATGATTCCACTTTCACATAGTTCAAAATATACAAACTAATGTCTTATAATTGGACATCAGTTTGTGATGGTCTGTGTGGATGATTTCTGAGATGCTTAGTAAAGTCTTGTTTTATGCTCTTGGCTCTGGATGCAGAGATAGTTTCATTTCTGAAAATTGACTTGATGTATACTAATTATATGATCATTTTCTAAAAGGTTTTCCAAAACCCAAATCCTTTCACTATCATATTGGAAGCAACTACATAATTTCAACATTATGTTTTCAATCTATAGCAGTTTCTTACATATAAGAGGTATTCAAATATATTTGTAAATTCAATGTAGAAAACATAGAACATCAATCAATAATTCTGCTTTACGTTACTTACAGTGCGCTGCCTTGCTTTTATAACAAAAACATCTTTATCCACACATGGACATTCTAGTCCTTCTCCATCAGCAAGGAGACATAATGAACTTTGGTACTAGCATTATGCAATGAACTCTGCTTCATAACAGTTCATGCCTCAGAGCCAGGGAATGATTATCTGAAGATGGTGGTCATGTCTGTAGAAAACTGACTACCTAGCATTATTTTAGTGGCAGCAGGGTCACCCAGAAAGCCTTCAACCTAGACATATGTTTCTCATGTGCTTACCTCTGATGCATAAAATTTCTCCTAAAGCTATTGATTTAAATTATAAGAGCCTCATTCTGAAGTAAAACACAAATCTCTTTGGAAAGCCGATTAACTTATCCAATTTGTAATAATGAAGTAGTTATCCAAGCATGGGCTTTAAGGGATAGGGCTGAAAGGAAGTTAGACTACATGATTTGTTTAAGCAGTCATGTATTGGAAGCTTATTCTGGGTCCTGCCTAAATGGAGTTTACCCTAAAGGGATTGACACCACTGGAGAAACAGAAGCACCTAAAGGGAAAATGAGTTTGGAAAGGAATCAGAATAAGGTGAGCAAGGATGACTATACCTCCTCCAAATATGTACTAGAGAAGTAGATAAAGGAAGTAAAGATTTTGGGTAACACAAATGCATTAGCTTCTTGTGGTTACCTAAGGGACAATTATTAGAAATTATTTAGATTGTCTGAGCTTTGCCTCAGTACTGTTTCCCAAAGGAGTACATTTTGTATTTTAGTATTTAGATCGTCACATGAAGAATGGTGTATTAGTCAGCCAAAAGGGTGCTGATGCAAAATACCAGAAATCAGTTCGTCTTTATAAAGGGTATTTATTTGGGGTAGAAGTCCACAGTTACTGGGCCATAAAGCATAAGTTTCTTCCCTCACCAAAGTCTGTTGCTACTTGTTGGAGCAAGACATCTGCTGACATTTGCCAAGGTTCAGGCTTCTTGGGTTCTTCTCTTCCCGGGGCTCTGTTTCTCTCCAGGCTTAGTTACTCTGTTTCCTCCACAAGGTCAGCTGTAGACTATGAAGTGCTCTAGGCTTTGCCTCTCTCCAGAAGGCCAGCTGGGTACTCTCAGGAATATGGCTCGTCTCTATCCCTGGGCCTTCTCTCCTTCCTCACCAGAACTCCAGCATAAAAACTGCTGCAACTCTGTCCTTTGTCATGCCTTTTATATTTGATTTCCCACCCACCAAGGGGTGGGGCTCAACATCCTACTGTTGTGGTCCAGACAATGCCCTAATCATAATTTAATCATGTGCAGACTAACAGACCACTTTACAAGCATAATCCAATATCTATTTTTTGGAATTCAGAACTATATCAAACTGTCAAACTGGTACAAATGCCAATAAAATATGAGAAGGCATTAAAATTGTTACTTAAATCATTTCCCTCAAAATTAATAATGTGGTAGTTTCACTGGTTTAAATCTGATGAGTCTCTTAGATTTACCAAAATCAATGTAGACAATAAGAACAAAAAAATCCACATTCTGGATTACTGTCAGGTGGGCCTTAAAAGACACAGGAATGATCATACCAATGTTGAGGTGCATAAAATAGTATAAGACTAATATATATTACTTTTTTTATTCACACATAAATTTTGCATTGACTGGTTTAGTGGCTGTTTTAGTTTCCTAGGCTGCTCCAGCAAATACCATGAAATGGATTAGTTTAAACAATGGGAATATATTGGCTTATAATTTTGAGGCTGAGGAAAATGTCCAAATCGAAGCATAATCAAATCAATGCTTTTTTCCTTAAGATAAGCTGCTGGTGATCCTTGGCTCTTCTGCCACATGGCAAGGCATATGGCAGCATCTCCTGATATCTCACTTCTTTTCTGGGTTTCACTGAATTCAACTTCTTGCTTCTGTGGCTTTCTTTCTTTGTCTGAATTCCATTCTCTTATAAAGGATCCTAGTAATAGGATTAAGACCCATCCTGACTGAGGCAACTCATACCTTCACTAAAGTAACTTCATCAAAAGGTCCTACTTAAAATAGTTTTATACCTGTAGGAATGGATTGAAAATATTATCAC
>JAKSZT010054271.1:5772283-5832274 GCA_026826555.1 Tolypeutes matacus | reverse complement strand
GGTGATGATATGCTGCAAATTCTGAACATTGCTATACAAATATGAGATATTTTCATCATTATGATTTCATAGATTTGCATTAGATGGTATACATTTAATAGTCAGTTTACTTCAGGCAATCCTTGCAATATACACACACACACAGAAATATATAGTTACTGACAATGAGAATAAAGGAAAAAGTGGTTAAAGTGCTAAGACAATATAGTAATTTCCATCCTGTGATATTGGAGAATGGGGTGTTTATTGATGCCAGATTGGATCTGAAGGGATTATGGGGAAATGAGAGTTTATTAGTGGTATTTTGCTACCTAACAAATACCACAGATTTAGCCACTGACTCTGGGTTGCCAGTTACTAGTAACAATTTCCTTACTTCCTTTTGAGCCCTCATGAACATTGTGCACCAAGTTCAGATTTTTTTTTATAATGAACTGTCTAAAGTAATTTAGATTTTCTCTATCATGCTATACAAAATCCTTCAATCCTTTGGCTACTTCTGGCTCCCTAAGCCATATCCACATATTTAAGTATTTGTTCTCACAGCACCCCATTTCTAACTCTGCATAATAAATTATCACAAATTTAGCAGCTCAAAACAACACCCATTTTCTCACAGTTGATGAGGAACTTGGACACGGCTTAGCTCTGTCATCTGTTTAAAGGTTTCTTACAAGGCTGCAATCAAGGCATAGGCCAAGTCTGGGATGTTCTCTAAAGGTCTGACTGGAGAAGGACCCACTTTTCAACTCATATGGTTGTTGGACAGAATTTAGTTCCTCAAGCACTGTGGAATTGAGGGCCTCGGTTTCTAACTCACTTTTGATTTCCTCAGTTCCTTGCTACATGGACCTGCCCACAACATTAAAAAATTTCTGTATTAGCATTTTGCATGTAACTTACCAATGCTTTCCTAATCCTGAGTTTGGTGGAAAAGGATTTGCAATGGAGGCTTCTGTTTAAAATATTTTAAAGGCAACAAATAAGAGCTATATTAAAACTTTATTTGATCACTTTTCAAAATAAAAACAAAGGGTACTCTGAGAAATGTAAAGTATAATATAAAGATATTCAACAGCAAAGCTGGTAATATTATTTTCCTTCCCTTCTTCATTATTCTCCATTAATTAACAAGTTCTTTAATATCCTTTCAGATAACTTTTCTTGCATGCATAAACATAAAACATTCAATCAAATATAATGACTTTATATTTATTTTAGACAAATATAATTAAATAATACACTTTATAATGTAATTTGTATGTCAGAAGATAGAAATCTATCTTTAAAAATAACTGTAGGTAATCTAAGCACTTCTTAAAATATATGTATATTTATATATATATAAATAACATTTTTGTAAGCAAAAAAAAATAACTGTAAGCATACAAATAAGGATAAACATATAAATGTGTATTATTTTTAAAATAAGAGTATATTTAGGATATAATTTTATTTTATTTACTTAGTGGATCCTTTTCTCCCCCCCTCTTTTCATTTTAAAATCGTATGCCCTATATGCTGTTTCCTTCCTATTAAGAACTATCCCAGAAAACTCATTTTAACAGCTTATCTTTATCTTTTTTTTTCTTCATGCTTATTTATCACCAAGTATAGTCATTATTTGCTTTCCAGAAATTGGTGCATTTTTACATGTTTGTATGCTAGTCTACTCATTCAAGCCTAGTCTTTTGCAAATCCTTAAATATCAATAGCAAGAAACTAATGCATTTTGTTTAATGGCTATATTGTGTTCCACTTTATGGACCTGTTTTAATACAGTCTTCTGTTTCCTTATTGATGGTCTTCCCCCCCCCCCCCCCCCAGTTTTTGGTCACCACAAACTATGCTACAGTAAATATCTGTTTAAGAATAACTTCTTGAAGGTTTTTACCAAGCTGACATGGAGTTAGTTCTTCCATACTTGTTCATCAAAGACATCAGGGAACAGACCAAATTTAAAAGAAGGGGGTAAAGACACAATGTTTCCATGGGAGAAATGACAAAAATTTGCAACCATCCCTCATCTGCCATTACTAATATCAGCCAGTTGTAGAACCCTGAAATTTCTCATCCCCAGACTCTTTTTGTATTAGCTTTTAACTTATTCAAACAAATACCCAAATGTGGGTATGTGTGTGAATTTTTAGTTTTCACATGCACACCCAGCAAAGGGCACTGACTGAAGAGGTACATAAAAATCACATTACCAAAGGGGCAGTGGTAGAAGTTTATATCAGTAAGGCCAGTGGGAAGGTCTGCTTAGCTCAGGTTCCTGCTGAGCTAGCCAAGCCAAGCCAGGGAGGAACACTGTAGGCTAAGACACAGGATGCATAGAGGATTACATCGGAGCTCTTGGGGCAAATTTGGGGAGGACTCAAATTTACCATTTTGGTACTTCACCTTTTAGGAGAAATTGGCATGAATTATGGCAAACTAAAATTATTTTTGCAAACAATAGAATCCTGCTTTTTACAAAAACATAGCTGTTTTAAAAAATCACCCTTGCATACATGATCAATATTAGTCAAAGCAGCCTCCAAAGCCTCTTATTTTTATTTTGTTCATCACTCACCAGCTTCACAACCTAAAAATGTTTTGAGAAAAATATTAAATTGCCTATTATTGTGCAAGTCCACATTTTTAGCAGTTGCAAGATATAAAAAAAGTAGACAAATCTGTTTTTTATTTCTGAGGAATGTGTTAGAATGTATTAACAAGGCACATCTGTGAACAGAATAAATAAAATTGGAGAGTGGGCAAAATTTAGTTCTGGTGGATTTAATTGTGTATTAAATTTAGACATTCTTATTCTTGTTCTGCATTCTGGTGGCTGTGGATCCATTGTAGATAAGATCTCTTCAAGTTGTTACTTCAGTTAAGGTATGGCAGCGTGAGAATCAAATGGATTTAGAAGCCAGGAAAGGTTAATGTGTGCATTGCCAAGTGGCACAAAAATGAACAAACAAGGATTGCCAGCAGCCAACCTCAGAGTGCCAAAGTTGCTGGGAAGAAAGTATTTCCTTGCTGATGCCCTAATTTGGGACTTTTCCCTAGCCACAGCCATGAGCCAATTCCCATTGTTTAAGCAAATCTATTGTATGATATTGGTTTTAGCATTTGGGAATGTAAAACAGGAATGTAGAGTGCTTTGTAAAATACCTAAAAATATGGAAATAGCTTTGGGAATAAAGTTACTTTCGATGAGGTCTTAGAAGAGAATAATTAATGTGTTATTGTAAATTGGAAGAAAGGTGATACTTTCTATAAATTGACAGAGAACTTGACAAACTTGTGTTCTGGATGTTGGTTTGAAAGTAAAATTTGTAAGAAACAAATTTAGCTATTTAGCTGAGGCGATTTCCAGGTTAAGTGCAGAAGGTACACCCTATCTTCTCCTTGCAGCTGGGTTATAGTAAAATGCAAGAAGAGGGGGATAAACTGAGAACTGAATTCTTAAGCCCAAAGAAACCAGAAAGTGAGGTTTGGAAAATTCTGAGTATATCCAGTAGTTTAATGGCAACACCCCACTTTCTGGAACCAAAAACTGTTTTAGTTTCCCAGCTGCTAAACCAAATAACATATAATAACTTTGCTTAAACATTGGGAAACATCTCTATAAGGGACCTCCCTGAGGCTTCAGGAACATAGTCCTCAGAAGACATGGCTCCATGTGAGGGTTTAACTGAAAGATCCTTTGCCAAATAGGTTGTAAATGGACATGGATCTAGTCAGCTATTTCAGTGAAAGCCAGGATTGTCAGTGTAGGTCCAGAATGGATCTGTGGAAAGTCCTTCTGTCTGATGGTTTGGATCCCTGTGAACTTGTTTGCAAAATTTGTATGAGTAGAACCATGGCCAGACTAGACTGAAAGGGACAGAAAAGGAATGAATTGAAGTAAGAAGGACTTCAAGGGCAAAGTTATGGAAGTTGAGATCTTGACTGAAGAGATTTCCTCAAGCCAAGACATTGGGCTCACTCATGTGTATGGAAAGGTCAGGTCCACTCCTGTGCTTGCACTGGGCAGGCCATTTCTATCACAGTGCTTGGAGGTATCAGATCTTGTGCCCCATGTGTCAGATAGAGTGTTGCAACCCCAGTGTTCAGAAATTGTGGGGCCTGTACCCCAGCATTTTCAGAGAGCTTGGCTGCCAACTCAATGTTCTGCATGGGGCCTGTGTACTGGCATTTGTGGAGACTAGTCCCTCTCCCAATGATTGGAGAAGGTAGGGCCTTCACTCTAGTGTTCAGGAAGAGCATTACTGCTGCACAAGCTATTGGAAGCATAGGGCTGTCACTACATCCAGCCTGGAAAATAAAACATTGATCCACAGATCACTTTGAAACCTGGAAATCTAATAGAGTTTGCACTTCTCAGTTCAACTTCTTTGGGACATGTTGAAAACAAGTTGGGACCCTTGTTTTCCTTTCACATTTTCCCTGCTGGAATGGGAATGTCTATCCTATGTCTGTTCCACAATTTCCTATTGGAAGTAAATAAATTATTTTCTAAGATTCACATGTCCACAGAGGGGAGTTTTGCCCTAGAATGGACTGTCCTCATAACTGATTTTGATGAGACTTTGTACTTAATATTGTTACTGAAATGACTTAAGTCTATTGGGATATTGTAATGGAATTAATGTATTTTGCTGTGGGAAGACCATGTCCTTTTGGTGTCTAGATGGATATGTTCTTGATCTTGGCCCACATTCTGGTGTGTGTGGACCCTTTGCAAATAAAATCTCTTAAATATGTTACTTCACTTAAGTTGTGGCCCCATTGAATCATTTTGGGCTTTGTTCCAAAATACTAGAGTCCTTTATAGGCAGAGTGAGAATCAAAAAGACAGAAGCCAGGAGAGGCTTCCATGTGCATTGCCATGTGACACAAAAGCTAAGGCCAAAGTTTCTTCTGCAACCAGCCATAGAATGCCACAGTCTTTGGAAAGAAAGCATCACCTTGCTGACACCTCAATTTTGCACTTCTCTTAGCCTCAAAACCATGAGCCAATAAATACTCATTTTTAAAGACAAACTTTTTTTTTTATGTCATTTATTTAGCAGCTGGGAAATTCAAATAGTAGTGGATGCTATAATTTCATAAAACCATTGAAGTGAGTGTGGATTGCATATGATTGGGAAAAGGTAATCAGACACATGTAAGGAAAAAAGTTGCATTTAAGAGAAACATTGAAGAATTGTAAGATTTCTAAATGGGAACATGAAGGAGACTCTTTCATAAATGGAATAACAGAATGAACAATGAAAAGGAAATTGAAGTCTTTAAATAGATAATCTAATGAATTTCATAAGATGTCTCCTTGGACTGGAGGAAGAGAGTATTGATTTAATGTAATGAAGTATTACATTAAAATCACTTCTGTTCCCTTCCTGACATGGATCAATTAGGTGACAAGAGTGAAGAATTAAAAGTTCGATCTTTGCTAAAGCTGCTGCAGCATTCACTGGGGGGAAATAAAGGACCAGAAATCTAATTAATCTCATTTGCCTCACACAGAAGTAGGCAGGTAGAGGCTTTAGAGACTTAGTGTCCCATATGTCATTAGGTAAAAATAAAATGTGATATTTCTCTTGTACACCTACCAGATGCATGGAGAAAAAGACTTGCTCAACTCAGGCAGAGTTCTGAGTTGTCAAATCTAAAGAATATAGAAAAAAATACATTTATTTTTTAAGAAAAGTGTGGGATCAACTATTTTTAATGAATTATTTTATACCTAGTTACTCCATTAAATAAATTCTGAAATATATTGACCAAACAATATTTTCTTACTGAAGCTATGTGAACTTGATTGAACTCATTTGTGTGAAGCATGGACTTTATTAATTAATATTTTAACCAAGATTCCTAAATAAGCCATTATTTTACCTCTGAGAAAGTGATATCACTGTAATTATTAATTTGATTTGTTCTGTTTCTTTAATTGAGTTTCCACATTAAAAGAACTAATATGTGTAAATATTTATAAATTCAAGTCAATATGGGCCACATATTACAATGTTTAATTCTAGAAAAAATTAAAATCAGACAAAAACCCACATTCTAATTTTTAAATAGCAACAGAGAGATACAAACATACCACACAAACATATAAACACATATACACACATATATAAGAAATGAAATCCTATATATTTACAAAATATTTACTGTTACCCTTCCCATTTTAATTTTTACTAGAAACATCAATGTAAATTTCAAAGAGATGCAAATACATCTGTTATATTCTGTTATATGGCTCAAGTGGTTGAGCACCTGCTTCCCACATGGGAGGTCCTGGGTTAATCCCTGGTGCCTCCTAAAAACAAAAACAAACAACCAGCAAACAAATGAGAAAAAAACAAATTAGGGGAGCTGATGTGACTCAGTGGTTGAGTGCTGGCTTCCTGCATACGTGGTCCTGGGTTCAATCTCCTGTCCTGGCAGCAAAAAATAAATAAATAAATAAAATTCTGTTGTTCCCATTTCTTTATAGATTTTTTTGTTAGTTTGTTAAGAGATGTTGTTATAGCCATACAACTGGAAATGCTGTGAAAAAGAAATGATGAAAAGTGATAGTAGGGAGCTAATTTGGCTCAAGCAGTTGAGTGCCAACCTCCCACATGAGAAGTCCCAGGTTCAGTTTCCAGTGCCTCCTAGATGGAAAAAAAGAAAGAAACAGACACCAAGCAGACAATGAGGTAGACAATGAATGACAACAATGAGCAAACAATAAGCAGACAACCAGCAAACAGATGAGGGAGCCAACACAGGGGAAAATTAAAAAAAAAAAGGGATAATAAAGTTCAAAAAAAAAAATGCCTCATGTTTCAGTAAACACTAAAACACCATAGAACAAAAACTTTGACATAACAATTATATTTAATAATTTATATACAATATCACTGTCAGTGATATGCTAATTTTTGCTGAAGCTTTAAATTCATTCTTGTTTCTTGAAGAATGAAATAAATGTGATCAGGTTTGTTGTACGTTTGTTTATTTATTTTCAAATATATGAGATGTTCAGTACTGTATCATTTTGCCCTGTCTACTTAGCATTGGTGTTTACTTCACATTAGTGTATTTTTAGATATGAAATGAGCTTTCAGTTCAATCAAATCTTCTGCCTATGAAAAGGCAATAGAGGCAAGTACATCACATATCTCATGAATGACATCTAGATTTAGAATCAGTTTCTTAATTTCCTATCTCAGAATTAAAAAAAAACATTCAACCAGAAAACAATGTCTCTTTAAAAGTCACACTTGTCTGGGTATTTTTTGAGGATTAATAAGAAAATTTAGAAAAAAATAGCACTTTCATATGTACAGATAATAGCATGTTGATGTCCAGATAGTTAAATATGGAGCAACTATTTCTTGATCATTTTTGCAACATTTTAGAAGAAGAACAAAGAAGAATAGACAGGTGAAATTTCTCCGCCTTGGCTAAATTCCTTTTCTTGGTAGTAACTACTAACTTTGAGATCAAAGAGACCCTATTCATCATACTTCTAGTTATTTATTTCATTAATATTCTGGAAAACCTTGGAATGATCATTCTAATTAGATTGTATTCCCAGCTTCACACACCAATGTACTTTTTCCTCAACCACCTCTCCTTCTATGAGCTCTGTTATTCCACAACAACTGGGTCCAAGATGCTCGTGGACCACTCTGCCAAGAAGAGATCAGTTCCTTGTTTGTGTTCTTAATTCTTCATCTTCTGTATCTTTGCAGATTCTGAGTGTTCTCCTGGAGGCAGTGATGGCCTTTGACAGATACAAGGATATTAGCACCCCCTTTATATAGTCAGCATGTCCTATAGGGTGTGCTCCATGCTCATGGCTGGTGTTTACCTGGTGGGAAAGATGGATGCTCTGAACACATACGACATTAATATTCTGCTTACATTTCTATGAATCAAATGAGATTAATCATTTCTTCTGTGATTTACCTCTTTTATACCTCATTTCTTGTTCTGGTACACAAGTCAATTATTTGGTATTATTCATCTTTTTTGGCTTCATTGAATTGACTACCATATCAGGAGTCTTACTGTTATATCATCTTCTCAATTTTAAAGATCCACTTAGCTGAGGGTAGTTTCCAAGCTTTCTCCACCTGCACAACCCACTTCACTGTTGTTGCAATTTTTCAGGGAACTATGATCTTCATATATTTTTGGCCCAATCTTCCCACTCACCAGATAGTGACAAAATGATCCCCTTGTTTTACCCATTTGTGATTACCATGTTAAACCCACTATTTTGTAGCCTATTGATCAAAGATGGAAAGAGTCCCTGGAAAGACTGAAAAACAAAGATAATTTTAAATATATATATTTACACACATATGTATATAACATGTACACACACAGGCATACATACATACAGTTTTATTCATCAAATCATAAAATATTATACAAAGTTTTCTTAAATTATTTAATACAAATGTTATTACTAACTTCTAATGAAATCAATATTTTATAGGTTCCTTTATATGCCATATATCATTATGTGTCTTCCATTTAAGAAAAGTACTCTCTCTTTAGAGAACTTTGCCAAATTTTCAATTGTTCAATCTGATTTTTACTTATTACTTGAATTTCCTAAGAGTTACTTAGTGTTTACTACATGCCTGCTGCACTTTCAGGTGCTCTGTATTTCATAGTGAATCCAAAAGTTTCTATAATAAAAAAATCTCATGGTTTACTGGAAATGAGAGACATTGACTAAATCATACAAACAATTCACACCAAATTACAAAACACCATAAAGTAAAATGTCAGAATTCAAAGCAACATGTCTAAATCTAGTGTGCAGAGAAGAAAATTTTATTTGAAATGAAGACTATTATTTTCGGATATAAATAATTAGTAGAGATACAAATTGCTGAGAGAAAAGGGTTATAGTTAGAGAGTCGGCTAATTAGATACCCTAAGGTGGTTTGGACTATGATTTTTTAGAGGAAATGAAATCCAACAGGGCTAAGTTATAAATAGCAAAAACTAAGTCTTGGATGTGAATATTCTTGCTGTCCTGATTTTGTGATAATCAGGGTAAGCTAAATATTCACTATATTAGAAACCATGCATGTGTCCCCAGACCTAGTTTTTCTCCCTAGGTCTGGTTTTTAGAATGCTGGTGATAAACTAAGTCTGATTTATTATATGACCATTCTGTATGGGAAGAGACTGTAACTCTAGGTATCTTTGGTCAACCTTAAGAGATATAGTAGGGGGACGGATGTGGCTCAAATGGTTGGGGGTCTGTCTCCCATCATGAGGGACTTGGGTTTGATCCCTGGGACCTCCTGGGAAAAATTAAAAAAAGAAAAACCTAGAAGGTGCATGGGCTACCAGGCCCCATGAGCCATGCAGCAAGATGATGACGTAACAGGAGAGTGACACAAGGGAGATCCAAGATGAGAAGCACTGAAAAACCAGGAACTAAGGTGGCACAGGCAGTAGGATACCTCTCTCCCACATCGAAGGTTCTGAGGATTGAATTCCAGTGAAGACAGGAGGAGAAGGATGAGAAGAGAGGGGAGGAAACAGACGCAGAGAGTTGTCCAGCAAATGTACACAAGAACAGCAAAAATGGGTCAGGGGTAAAAAGGATAAAAGTAAATAAATAAATAAATCCTTTAAAAAATGTATAGGGGAGGAAGATACGGACTACAGTAGTAATACTTTGATGATGCTCTTTCATAATTTGTTAACAAATGTTTCACAACAATGCAAAGTATTTGTGGTAGGGTGATATGTTGGTGCCTTGTATAATGTTATGCATGTTTGTTTTCTAAGTTCACAATGTTTACTGAGCACTAATAGTTTATGTATGTTCATGTATGAATGATATACTTCAATGAATTGTTTTAAAAGACAAAGAAAAACAACAACAACTCGTTTGCTGGATCAGTCAAACATAGTCTGGATTCTGACCTCTTCAATTAAATAAAAATTTTGAATGATTAAAAAAAAAATTAAGTCTTGGTAAAGTAGTCCTTTTGCCATAATTCCTTAGTCACTTCCTCCAGGAAGCTTTTCTTCTCTTTTTCCTCATTCTCAGCCCTAGTAAAATGTTCCCTCATTGTAGTTCATAAAGGTTCCTCCTCAAAGAATCATTGCATCTATTACTGTTTGTTAAATCATCACCTACATTGAGTTTGTGAGCGTTCTGTGCTCAATGACTACTTCATCCCTGTTATCTCAAGCAGCTGCATCACATCTGTGACACAGAATGTGAACACAAACAAATAAATAACAAAACTGACACTCCCAACACCTTTTTTGTTTTTGAGGTACTGGGGCCGGAGATTGAACCCGGGACCTCATATATGGAAAGCCCACACTCAGCCACTGAGCCATATAGGCTCCCTTGAGTTGGTTTTTTTGTTTGTTTCCTTGTGTTTTTTTTTTGTTGTTGTTTTTTTTTGTTTTTTTTTTTTTCCGGGGAGGCACCGGGAACCAAACCTGGGACTTCCCATGTGTGAAGCAGGTACTCAGCCACTTGAGCCACATCTGTTCCCCACAATACATTTTATTTTATTATTTTATTATTTTATATATTTTTTAATTTTTTAAGAGATACTTAGATTACACAAATGTTACATGAAAATATAGAGGATTCCCATATACCCCGCTCCCTTACGCCTCCCATATTTTCCCACATTAACAACATCCTCCATTACATTTGGTACATTTGTTATAATTGATGAACACATTTTGGAGCATTGTCACTGAGGGTGGATTATAGTTTACATTGTAGGTTACATTCTCTCCTGCACAATTTTATAAGTTATGACAAGATATATAATGGCTTGTATCTGTCATTGCAACATCATTCAGGACAATTCCCAAGTCTCCCCCAAAAAACAAATTAAACCTATTTTTCCCTCATCCTTCCCTCAGAACCTCCAGTGGCCACTGCCTTCATATCAATGATAAAAGTTCTTCCATTGCTAGAATCACAATAAGTCTATAAAGAATAACAGTAAGTCTACTCTAGTCCATTGTTCCCTCCCCAATCCTGAGGATTCTGGCATGGTGATGCCCACTCCACCTCTAACTGAGAAGGGGTTTAGATCCCATGGGGCAGATGGATGGGACTATCTTGCTTGCAGTTGCAGATGCTCTCTGTTCCTTGGGATGGTCATTGTCCATCATTTCCATTTTAGTTGTCTGGGGTGAATTCAATGTACTGGAGAGTAGGTGTTGCAACTCTGCTGAGATTCAATGCCCAACTAGCACATGGACAGCCCAAAGTTTTAAGTTTTTTGGAAATACACCTCTCAACTCTAGTACTAAAAATCTGTAGGTTCAAATAGAAAGGGCAAAAGAACCATGTCCCCCAATACATTTTAGAGTGCTTATGAGATGTCAGTGATATATTTTTTATAGCTTGTAAGAAAGAAAATAAAAGTACCTAATTTGGATATGGACCTTAAGGTAGTGGATCTATAAAATATCCATTTGGGTACTTTCCTGGAATTTACCTATTTTATCTGTCTCAGTTCAAGTTTTCTGATCTCAAAAACATAGAAGCGGGTTATTGAGAAGACAGGGATATGGCCATATATTTGAAGGACCTGCTAAGACTCAAGGACACTCTTAATTATCTATTACAATTGTGCATGCTAAAAGCCAAAAGTCAGGTTATATAGCTGTCATTGTAAAATGTCCCATGTGAAAACACTTCAGAATGGAAATAAAGCCCAATAATCAGCAATGCTTTTCATCATGGCATGTCTTAGTGGAACTCTGTAACTTATTAGGGGGAAGTATGATGCTGGAAAATGTATGAGAATGCTTGTTTGGGGGAAAAAAATGTGTTAATGAAACCTTTAATTTTCTCAACTAACCCACCGTCTTTTGGAAATCTTACTTATGAGCAGCAGTATAGTAGAAAACATTGTTTGAAATTTATTAAAGTCTAAACAAAGTGGGAGATCAGGAGATTATCACTAATTTGGAAGATGTAAAAATGTCATCTAATTAATTCATCTCCATTCCAAATGAAAGACTCATTTGATGTGCTTATTTATCCTTTTAATCACATCTTGTAGTGTGAAACTGAAAAAAGGAAAATTTAAATCCAATAAATGAGGTTTTTTTAAACTCAATAAATGGATGTTTCAAAATAGAATGAATCAATTAAATTAAATGCAGGCTTCTTTTCCTTGAATTTGTATAATTCAAAATTGAATGGTCACTTACTGGGATTTTGTTTTGGGGATCTGTGACTCATATAGGAACTTGATAAAGATGGCCCAAACTAACTCTTCTATCTGGAGATTTTACAAAATATTGGGGAAAATATAACATCAAGTTTTTTTTTTTTTTTTATCTATGCTAGTTTATCTATTTCAGTCTTCACCTTTCCCTCCCATTTACTCTCTCTCCATCATACCCTTCTGACACATCAACCAATGATTGATGACAAATATTGTTTGTCTAAATATATATTATCAATGACTGTAGTTGGTTAAAATTATGTGTATATTCCTCTACCTTGACTCATTCCTTAAGACTAGGCACTGAAATCCCAAAATATAAGAATAGAATAGTTGTGGAAGATTTGAGTATATATATAAAAGAGTAAATAGGCAGGTACATACTTGTTAGATTGTTTAACTACTATTGTAATAGTAGAGCAGTAATAATAATGACCCAGTAAGTGGGAAGCTTTTTGTTAAACCCAAAGCAGCAGGGTTATCATCTCTGGAAACTCTCCTTTAGAAGCATATTATGAAATAGGTACCCAATGACACTTTAAATCACTGTGGTCTTTAAGAAGTCATTCTTCCTTATTGGGTATTCAGTTCTCCCTTTGTAAAGGAGTAGCTCAAACTATATTATTTCTAAAGTCCCTCCCAGTTGCCACATTCTTTCTTTATGTATCAATGATTTTACTGTTGTATAAATTTACCACTATTGGAGATATTTAAAAAAAAAAAATAGGTTGCTTCACACAAAAAGATTGCATTGCATCTCTGTGTTGATTTGACTTGAAATGACAGTGACAATGAGGTTTGTTAGATATTATAAGTTTAAATTTCAGAAAAACAAGTACTTTTAAGTATGATCCTTTAACTGACCTCTTATTTCACATTTAGAGCATAATAGACATTTCACAGAAGTCGTTACCCAACATATCGGTGTTCAGGAAAATAAAAATTAAAACCTCTGTCATGTACCCCGGCTCAGTTAGAATGGCTAAAAAGAAAATGATAGACAATATTAAGTATTGGTAAGGAGGTAGTACAACTATATGTCTCACACATTGGTAGTAGATGTGGGAATTGTCATCCCACTAAGGTGATGAATTTACTTGTTTGTTTGGTTTTTGTTTATTATTAATATTCAAATAATGAAAATTTCTAATGATGATTGCAGTGATGAATGCACAACTATGTGATAATACCAAATACACTTTGGTACACTTTGGGTGAATTGCATGCTTTATTAATATGTATCAATAAAATTGATTTGTTTAAAAAAACGATAAAGAAAACTCTACTATAGCTGGACATATACATACTTTATGGTCCAAAAATTCCATTACTAGTTTTATACTCAAGAGAAATAAATGGATATGTCTACTCAAGATATTTGCAAAAATGTTCAAAATGTTCATAGTAGCATTACTTGCAATAGCATAAAACTGAAAACAACTCAAATTTCTATCAACACATTAATTCAGGGGTTGGAAATCTTTTTCTTAAAGAACTATATAGTATATTTTAGGTTTTGCAGGTCATAAAATATCTGCCACAACTACTCAAATATACCTTTTTTATTATTAAAGTAACCATTGGCATAAATAAATGAATAGTTTTGACTGTGTTCCTATAAACCATTATGACTCATATTTTCCCTCTCTGAGCACTAGATTAGAGAAATAACTTATGGTGTATTTGTACATTGGAATATTACACCAAAATGAGAATAAATGAACTATTCCTCCACAATGACATTTAGAAATCTCTCAAACATCATGTTGAGCAAAAGCATTCAGAAAAAAGCACACACATTATATTATTTAACACTTATATAGTTAAAATCATATAATACTAATCTCCCATAATGGATATCAATTTATGATATGGCCCACACACAGTCACAAAAGTGCTGGTAAAGGTTTTTCTTTTGATCTGGGTTCTGGGTGTGGGGATGTCTGCATTTCTGAAAATTCACTTGATTTATACTTATTTTATGATCATTTTCTATGTATATCTTATCTTTAAAGATTTTTCAAAGACAAAGTCTATACATTATTAGATTGTAAGCAACTGCAGATCATTATTATGATTTTTTTTTAATCTCTGGCAGTTTCTTATATACAATAAGTTTTTAAAATATGTTTCTAAAGCTAATAAAGCATGGAATTTTCATAAAATATTTTCATTAAATAAGTATCCTTTTTGTTACTAAGAATGCATTGCCTTTCTTACAGAACAGAGGTTTCATGATCAACCTATGGGCACTTTAGTCTTGTTTCCAGCAGAGAGCGACAATGAACCTGCTTCTCATGCACTCAACTTATTTTACATTCCTTGGAGCCAGTTAATGATTTTCTGAAGGAAGGAATTTATAAGTAGACAATTGCCAACATGGCATTATGTTAAAGGCTTCAGGGCCAACAGGAAAATCATTTAGGTAAGTATGTTTTTTTTCCTCCCTTGTTTGTCTCAGATGTCTTAAATTATACTTTAAATCTGTTTTGTTCCCGTGATTTTGATAGTCATTGTCAATTAAAATACACAAAATTATTAAATTATTTGGAGATAATTTAGATTATCCAATTTTCAGCAGTATTTACTGTCCATACTCAGATTTTAATGGGAGAGGGAGTTATACTACATGAAACATGGTGTGGATGGAATCATTTTTGGGAAGGTAAAGTCTGGATCCTGCCTAAATACAGCATAGCCTGAGGAAATATGGGATCCCTGGAGATAGGGAAGCACCTTAGGGGAAAACTTGTTTGAAAAGGAATCAGAAGGTGACCAAGGATGACTCCATCTCCTTCAAATATGTGTCAGAAAAGTATATAAATGTAGTAAAGCTCTTGGGAAGCACAAATAGAGAGGTTTCTTGAGTGTGTCTGGTGGAAAAAATATTATACTTACTTAGGTGGTTTGAGGTTCGTCTCAACAAAATTTCCCACTGGAGTACATTGGGTATTTTAGTATTGGAATCACCACACTAAGAATGACAATGAAATATGAGAAGGCATTAAAAATTGTGGCAAAAATCACTTTTCCCTAAGCAGAAACATACTAAATTCCCTGATTTTAGTCTGGGTGTTCTAGCTTTAAAGAAAGCAAGAGAAAAATCAACAACAACAAACTAAATAAAATCAACAATAACCCCAATAAAACCTGTGTCCCTTTTACTCCCAGGTGAGGTTTCAGAAGAAACAGGAGATTATCTGGAGCATTGGTGTGCATAAAATGCTATGTATAGACACATGTTACTTTTCACCGCTTTTTTTTCCTTCTTTTTTTCTTTTTTCTTTTTTTGAGGTACCCGGGATGGGGTTAGAACCCAGGACCTCATATGTGGGAAGCAGGTGCTCGATCACTGAGCCACATCTGCTCCCTTTTACTGTAATGCAAATTTTGCTTTGACTGGTTTAGTGGCAATTAAATTAAGAGTCAGTTTGTACAGCTGATGTGTATTATGATTGACCATTAACTTTAAATATAAATAACTGTAGATGTTTAATGAACCTACAGCAACCTACACATGTAATTGTACTGCAATAATTTATGGGTTATCAAATATTGCTCTGAATATGGCCAATACGGAGAGCTTCTCACACAGTTGCCAGTTGTACTTCAGGGGCACTAATTTTCTTCTTTTCTATTTGCTCCCTGGAAATATACAATACAATACAGAAGCCCTCTGTGTCACTTTTTCCTTACACCAAAATTAATAATATTCACGTGCCCAGCTGTTATAAATAAAACTGGCCATCTCCCAATTTGGCAACCCTTGCTATTTGCTCCCCTCTGTCCTGAAGCATTTTTGGAATCCTGCCTTGCTTTAAAAGTGAAATTTGGATGGCTTTCCAATTCTCCTAGAACTCTATGATTATATGGGTCACTAATTTTGTGAATTTTCAAACATGTGCTTTAACATAAATACTCTATAACATTCTATGAGAGTAGTAAAGAGAATTAAACTTTAGAAAAGCATACATCATTACATAGTATTCGTGAATCTGTTGTGGGAAATGCTTTGGAGTTAGAAAAACTTAAAATCTGTAAAACTTTATAGGTTTACCTATCACTTCTAAATGTCAATTCCTTAATCTGTAAAAATGAGGTTGTTAGGTTGTTAGAGACAAATCAGGACACATGAGTTAATGTATGAAATATAAGAAAATATGTGGTGATAAATAATATATGAAGCACACCTGATATTTGATAAGACTGACAAAATTGCCTGACTTTAAAGTCACATACTTTGTCCTTAAAGGTCATTTCTTAGAACTTATTTATATTTAATTATGTCTGCATAATTGTACTCATTTCAGAGTTGTTTGTGATATGAAATTTTATATAAACCAAATGAGTATTAGCAAAGCATATATTTAAAAAATTAATGTATATAGAAAAAATACATCTGTTCATGATATGTATTTACATATCAAGTATGTTTATTCTGATATTTCTGTTTCAAAAATTTAAAATGTGAGAGCGTGAACAACAAAGGCTTGTTATTCTTAGGAAGTGTGATTATGGTTAATGTCGGCTATTTAAAAATATTTTGTGCATGTATTTGAGTGTGTGTATGTACATTTGTGTGCTCATGAGTGTGCATGAGTTTTTAATATATATTATGGAAATAAAACAAAATGGGAAAAAAGTTTGTGTTTCCATCTCAATTGCTGTACCTATATAGAATATCAGATAAATAAACTATATGATTATATCTGCTAACTATTCCAGAGAGACCAAGTGTTGAATACCCAGGGACCAAACACAGTGATAATTATATTGTCTAGATCATTCAGGAGACAATGCTGTACACTCGTGCAGATGGAACTGTGCCCAAGAAATAAGTCACTAGTTCTGGAGAGGTACTAACAGTTTTTGTAGTTTTACTGATTTATCTTTTAGGTTTCTTTATTCCCCTTTCTACTAAAATCATGTTATAAAACCAAAAGACATTATGGAACTTTATATAAAAACTTTCATTTTATTTACATGTATTAATATACAACACAATGCAAGCAGTGATTGGGAACATAGTTACAATATTTACTATTATTCTTAATCACATGGGTACTTTTATATGTAATTAAAATGCTCTTTTTCAATAAAGGAAATGTTATTTTTAAAGGTGTGTCTACAGGGATATATCCTTTAGGAAAAAGGAAATATGTACTTTGATCTCTAGATCATTATGGAGGTGTGATACTTTTTTGTTCTTTATCTAACTTTCAAACTCCACTGTTATGTTCCGGCAGAAAGAAAGAATACAGGTGTGCTATGATGTATGATCTAATTGATTTGGGTAAAACATAACAGTAAGACCTAAAATTCATTGGCCTCCCAAGGTCCATCAACTTTTTTTTAACCAAAAGCTGGCAGATTTCAGAGGTATCAAAGACAAATAGGGATCAAAGAATACAATAAAATTAACAAAACAGCTATCAAAATTGGCATGGGGAGCACAGTTCAGACATGGCTCTGTCTGAAAGTTTGGGAGTTGACTCTGAGGATTTTTATCCTGTGTCTGTTTGTGAATAGAAATCACAAAGGCTCTAGTACACTAGGGCAGAGGAGCACACAGTAAACCACACTTCCTTCCTTGCTTCTCTGAATCCATGCTACCACCATCTCTGTGATCACGTCCAAAATGTTCTTCAGAAATTTCCATGAGTAATAGCAACTTTCTCAGAGAGGCATGGTTACCCTGGCACCTTCCCGCCAGCCCTTTAGCCTTATGCTCATGGAGACCACCCTCCTCTCTGGCAAACATGACTGTTCCTCTTCCATGCATCCTGAATCACAGACACTGTCCATCCCTGTGACAGTGGGACACAAGGTTGTTTATTGACGCTAGATAGGAACTGACAGGTTATTGGGGGAAAGGGGAAACGTTATATCCAAGAACCTGCCATAACTCTGCTTGCTTCATAATTTTGGATGGTCTGACAGGAAAAATATTGCAATATACCTGCACTCCTAACTTAAATAAATGTCTTTATCTCAGGGTCAAACAACAATATTGAAAAAATAATTTATTGTCAAAAAATGTGGATTATCTGGACCAACTGTTTTAAGAACCATGATCTTGAACCCTTGTGATACCAATTTCTTAATCTATAAGACTGATTTAGTAAAGATTATCATGCCTACTACATAAATGGGTAGGGAATAATATGATGTAACTTGAATGAAGATGATGCAAACTCTGTACAGTGCTATAGAAATAGAAGACATATCATCATTATCGTTATGATTTCATAGATTTCAATTACATTGGATATATTTTCAGTTGAATCAGTTCACTTCAAGCAATCCAAGTACTCTTTTTTTTAATTACTGAAAATGAGAATGGACATGTGGTTAAACTCTTAAGACAGTAAGATCATGTTAACCCTCTGCTTCCATTTCCTTTTTTCAGTACCAGGGATTTCATAGATCTGAATGACGGCTGTTGAAAACTACACTCTGTTTATTGACTTCATATTCTTAGTATTCTGTGGCAGACAGGATGTGCAGCAGGTGCTCTTTGTGCTCTTTCTCCTGGTTTATGGCACAACTGTGATTGCCAATCTAGGGATGATTCTACTGATTAAGATGGACCCCAGACTTCACTCACTCATGTATTATTTCCTGAGCAATCTGTCTTTCTGTGATGTCTGCTACTCCTCCACTGTCTATCCTAAAATGCTGGCTGACTTCTTATCTGAGCAAAAGAAGATTCCATATAATGTACGTGCCATCCAGTTGTATTTTGGGGGGACCTTTGCAGATGTGGAATGTCTTATGTTGGCTGTCATGGCCTATGACCATTATGTAGCCATTTGTAATCCACATCTTTATACAACTGCCATGTCCAGGAGAGTCTGTACCCAAGCTAGTGGGTGGTGCCTACATTGTAGGCTTGGTGGGTTCAGCAATCCATACTTGCTGCACATTTCGATTGTCATTCTATAATTCCAATGTCATCAATCACTTTTTCTGTGAGGTCCCACCTTTACTAACCCTTTCCTGCTCAGATTCAACAATCAATGAGATAGTAATGTTCACTTTCATTGGCTGCATTGTGGGGTGCAGCATGGTCATTGTCCTCTTCTACAGCTATATAATAACTATAACCCTTAAAATGAATTCAGCGGAGGGTAGACAGAAAGCATTCTCCACATGGGTCTCCCACTTAACTGCTGTGGCTATATTCCATGGTATAGTCTTGTTCATGAATTTCCGGCAAAGCTCGAATTACTCAATGCATACAGACAAAATGGCCTCTGTTTTCTACACAGTTGTGATCCCTATGTTAAACCCTCTGATCTACAGCCTGAGGAATAAGGATGTGAAAGGTGCCCTGAAAACAACAATCAGCACTAAATTGTGCTCCGTGTAAAACCATCTTTTCCAACCAAAGGATTTATTTAAAGATTATGAGAGCTAAAGGTCAAGAGTTTTAATATAGGTTCCTGCAACCTTACCAATTATTTCCTTCTAAGTGTTTCCTTCAGTTATTGTTGTGCCTAATCTGAGTGTAGGGAGCAGTTATTACTGATCTTAGTCTTCCCTCTAAACTAAGGAGACTAGGAGTAGGCTCACCTTGCTATTTTGTTGCCAAGGTCCTTTTATACCTCCCTTCTTTGTCCATGAGTATGTCCCACACAGAATCCATGAGTTAAATTCAACATACCCTCCTTAAAGTTCTGATAAAAAAAAAAAAAAAGTGTTGTTTAGGCAGAAGGGAGTTTTAATGGGTAAAATGTAGTTGCATTTGTGTCCAACCTATGTACTGGAATGGTCCCTCTAAATTTTCTGTCTTACCCTTAGATATAAATAGACAAGTATGAGACAATGTGAAGGAATCTCCTGCACTAGACGCAAAGTTCCATATAGGCAAGGTCCTTCTCTGTTTAGTTCACCATTATTTCTGCTTTGCTTTCCACAATGCTCAGCTCCAAGATATCATTCAAAACCATTTATAAATAATGAGTGACCCCTGCAAATTCAATGCAAAAAGGAACCTTTGCCCAGGTGATTGTTGTCCTTAAGGTTTCTGTACTAAGATGTTTAAAGGAATGCTCTATCTACTGATTGGTCACAGTTTGGCATAAAAGACATTATAAAACAGGTAAAAATTGACCTGCTGTACCTTATCTATCAGAAGGAATACATTTAGTTGTAATATATGGAGTAAAGCTAACACAATTCCTCTGCCAGAAGCTGTTTCCCACTGCTAACAGTGTTTGTGGTATGGGAAGAAATGTTCAAGGAGTGTGCATGCATCCACATTTTGAATAATTAGCCACATCAGAAGAATTGAGACACTTGTTCAGAAAGGAAAGAATCAGGATGACTTTCTGTAGTTACAACTGTGAGTTATGATGACTGATGTATTACTAGATTAATGATTTTTCATTTTTTGAAAATATTTGATTATCATATCTGGAGAAGCTGTAACTTTTAAGGTGGTCCATTTTTGTTTTGTTTTGTTTTTTATCCAAAGATTGAAACAGAAACATAATTATGCTAATTTTGTCAACTGGCCTTTATATGGATTTACTCTTTAAATTTTATGAAGGAAATAATTTCATTTCACCCATTGTTACTTTTGTCCTTAGGGAAACAGGGTGGTCTGGTGGCAGGGGAGCAGGGAGGACTCTCAAAGTACTGCAGATTTTAGTGTGCTTCCCTAATTCAAAGTCATGTTGAGGGGCTCCATCCCCAGTTCCTGATTCAAGCTGAATTAACTTCAAGTTGTAGCCCTGGAAATTACTTGCAAGCATTACTGTTACCATTACTTGTGCACTATTGAATATTTGACTTTTGAGAAAAAGTCTACCTACAAAAATTGCCACAACAAAAACAGTTCTGGTTTGACTAATCATTTTGTTTAAGTAATGAGTATATGCAAGGTGGACTCTTGGTGAGCCAACATTGCACTGTGGATACATGCCACTGTTTATGCGCTACTAGAACAGAAGATGTTGTATATAGAAATGTTGCTTTGAAGCAGTATTTGCAAAACATGCAAACTTCTGTTATGTGATTTTGGAAAAAATAAAAGAGGTTTTTGTTGCTATGTTTAAAAAAAAATAAAAAAGCCCTTGTAAATTTACCAAAAAAGAATGTCCTTCCTTTAATTGTATTCTAATATGCTCCCCTTAGACGAAATCTGTCTGCACCACTTGTCTTTTAGCTTAGGCAGAAATAAGAAATTGGAGGAAGAGGTCATTTGATGTAAAGACCTAGAGCCTTCTTTTCTCCATCAACTTTCCCTAATAAAATCAGCTGGCATCCCCAAGATCAGTAAATTAATATTGTGCCTCATACTCTAAGCACCAGCCAGTGGATTTCCTCTCTTGCTCTCACTCTGGAGATCAGATGTGATGATGTGGTGATATTGACAACTGTAAACAATCACAAGAAAGAACTTGGGAATGAAGGATTTGGACTTCTCCAAATGCCACTGAAAAAGGGGAATACATCTCACTTGATATGTTTGCAGCATTATATTAGTTAAAATAAAAGCAACTAAAGTGCTGAACTGACACAGTTTAAGTTTCAAAGGATGAGTTAATGTGAAAATACATTCAGTGGAAAATATAACAAAGAACAAAGTACTATTTATATTAATATTCAATATATAATGATTTAAATTGTGTATTTTGTGTCTCTGTTAAAATAAACCAGAACTCTATTCTAAGCAAAGTTTTAAAAGTGGTCATCTCTCAGTGGTTGGATATTAGGAAATCTAAATTTTATTTCTTTTGCACATCTGTATATCTGAAAAACTATAATAAATGTGTTTTCACTAGGAATAAAAAACCCAGACACTTGTTTTGTAATAGTAGTTTGGTCATGCTCATATATGGACCTCAAATATGAGTGTGCATTTTGTTTGTGTGTATGTGTGCATGTGTATAAATATGTGTGCCTGTATAGTGGATATATTTATAAATTCATTAAAATTGACTTTATTCAAAATAAAGCCATTCTTGTGTTTCATTAATAATTTACTTCAACATAAAACATCTTTGAAAACAAAATGAAAAAAAAGGAAGACACTGGGGAATAAATGGAAGAAAATGTTACCATACATACAGAACAAAAAATATTACAGTGATGCAAGGAAAAATGCCAAAGAAATTTAAGCATTTTTCATTATTTTTAATATCCTAATTTTTAAATTTTATTTTAGTTTCAGTTTTTTTTAAATTTTTGTGTATTTTATTTCTTATATTCAAATCTGTCATTATTATTTCATTTTCCTATTAATTGTAATTGGCTATTTTATTGACTTCATTTTTAAAGACACTTTGAGTCGCAGAAGGGCTACAACTGGGTCAGGGGAGGATCATTGGTGTGGGGTGTCAGTGATGGTGGATACATGGAAGGAAGTTCATCTGGGCATACATGTATGGTCTATAAATGTGCTCAAATGTTCATAGTGCATTGTCACAGTGGGTGGAGATTCATACAATAACTAAAAGAATATTGAATTCCCATCCTCAAGAGCTCTGCCATGTTCTCTAATGGAACAGCAACAATCTCCCAAGTACAGGGACAATGACTAGTGAAGGAGAATGGTCCATTGATGAGCCCTTGATATTGATGGCTATGCTTATGAATCTTTGCTGTTGACATGGAAACTTAACTTAATGTTATAAGGTGACCTAAAAGTTTCCTCTTGAGAGCCTTCTTGTTTCTCAAATGTGGTCTCTTTCTAAGCAAAACTCATCTAATAAATGCATTACCTTCCCCCAGCATGGGGCATGTCTCCTGGGGATGAGTTTCCTTGGCACAGAGGGATTATTACCAAGCACCAACTAGCAATGCAACAGGAAAAAGACCTTGAATAAAAGGGTGAAAAGCTACAGACAAATGATTATATATGGCTAAGAGACTTCAAAGTGTGTTGGGAGTTCATCCCAGAGGTAATGCTTATGCACATCTCAGCAGGATCTCATAAACTGCCAAAGAAGATTGTTCCCCAAATAGTGGAGATCCTGAGGGCTCTGGAGACACCCAGGTTCTATGGTCAGGGCAGATAGCTCTGGAGTTTGGTTCTTTGCCTGTGGGCCTACTTTGGAGTTTGTACTTCTGAGTGTGACAGAGGTATACTCAGTTATGGCTTCCCTACGCATGGCTCATCTGTCCCTTCTATTTAAACCTGTAGTTGGTGCTGGAGTTTGTAGGTGTTCATCATGGAAACTTAAATCTATGGGCTGTCCATATGCCAGCTGGGTCCTGAGCCTCAGCAAGTTGCAACACCTACTCCCCAGTTCATTGGACTCACCCAGGACAATTAACAAGGAGGTGAGGATGACCAACCACCATAACAAGGAAACAAGATAGCCTATAACTGCAAGCAAGAAAGCCCCATCCATTGGCTGTATGGGATTGAAGTCCACTCTTAATTAGAGGTGGAGTTGATATCAGCATCCCAGAATACTCAGGATTGGGGAATGAACTATACACTAGAGTGGACTTACTGGTATTCTACTATAGACTTATGTGATTAGAGCAATGGAAGAGATTACAATATTGATGTGGAAGCAGTGGCTACTGAAGGCTCTGAGGGCAAGGAGAGGGAAATACAGGTGTAATATGTTGGCATTTTGGGGACTTGGAAATCATTCTGAATGACATTGCAACAGCTGTTATAGGCCATTATATATCTTCCCATAACCTACAGAATTGTGTGGGTAGGAGTATAAACTCCAATGTAAGTTATAATCCATGCTCAGTGGCAATGACCCAAAATGGGTTTATCAATTGCATTAAATGTACCACAGTATGAAGGATGTTGTTTATGTGGGAAAATTTGGTAATTATGGGGAGCAAGGCATATGGGAATCCTTACATTTTTTAATGTAACATTTAAGTAATCTAAGTATCTTTTTTTTTTTTTTAAGTGTTTTATTTTTTTATTTTATTTTTTTTATAGTTTTTTTTTTTTTATTATGGGTAAAAATCAAAATTCTCACAATACATACTAACATTTGCAAAATGATATTTAAATATATATGCATATATGTGTATTTGCTTACAAAAAAGTTATTTATATATATATATATATATACATATATTTTAAGAGGTGCTTAGATTACCCAAAATATTACACAGAACCCACTGGGATTCCCATGTTGCCCACCTCCCACACCTCCCACCACATCCCACACAAACATCTCCCACAAGTGTGGCCCACCACTCTCAATGAACTTACACATCCTGGAGCCTTGCCACCAACCATAGACCACAGTTCACAATGTAGACTATACTCTCTCCTTTTACAAAATAAAAATATATAATAAAAAAAAATTAAAATGACAAACACACACACACACAAACAAACCTACCTAAAGCCTTACTCTTCTCTTCACTGTAATAATGAAACCCACCTACTAATACCTCCATCACCCTCCATTGTGGAAACCTAAATCCTCTTTATAAAACATCCTCTAAAAAGATATTTCATAGCTTAGCATTTTCCAGAGAGCTGTTTTCACATCCTTGTTCCTCAGGCTGTAGATCAGGGGGTTCAACATGGGAATCACTACAGTATAGAACACCATGGCCACTTTATCAGTTTCTGGACTGTAGTCAGAATTAGGGTTACAGTAAATGAAAAGGATTGTTCCATGGAAGAAAATGATGGCTGTGAGGTGGGAACTGCAGAGTGCATCCTCAGGATGGTGATGAGAATAAACAAATAGGAGGTGAGGATGATCAGGATGGTGATTATCTCATTTAAACTGGCCACAATGAACAACAGCAATTCATTCATAGACACGTCAGAACAAGCAAGTGATAAGAGAGGGGATAGATCACAAAAGAAGTGGTTAATCACATTGGATCTATAGGACTTGATCTGAAGAGCTAACCACAGGTGAATCAGAGAACACGCTGTCTCACAAATGTAGCAGGCAGACACTAGTCTTCTGGGACATGATCACCATGCACAGCAGTGGGTAACAGATGGCCACAAAGTGTTCATAGGCTATCATGGCCAGCAGGATGATCTCTGTGACAACACATATGTAAAACAAGTAGAATTGTATAGTGCATGCCAGGAAGGAAATAGCTTTTTCCTTGTCTAAGATATTGGCCAACATCTTTGGCACGATGGTGGTTGAGTAGCAGAAATCCACAAAGGACAAGTGGCTCAGGAAAATGTACATGGGGATGTGCAGCTGAAAGCTGGCCTAGATCACTGTGATCACGCCCAAGTTGCCCATCACTGTGACCCCATAGATGAGACCAGAAAGAGGAAGACCAGAAAGAGGAAGATATTCAGCTCAGAGAAGTCTGACAATCCCTCGAGAATGAACTCTGACACAGTGCTGCATTTTCCCTTGTCCATGTCATCACTACTCATGGAGATTGGGAAAAAAAACAAAAAACAAAAAGTCATCCTTCATTATAGAATCAAAAAGTCAGTTTTGGTTTCTGCTAAAAACAGAAATGAAAATAATGATGGGTGTTAATTTCAACAACAAAGAAATAGTGCATTGCTTTTGTGAAGTTTAACAAGAAGTCTGAAATAATAGACTACTGAAGGATAAAACTCTCAATTTAGTTCACAGATCTCATGAAGTAATTAAAATGATAATTACAGAATCTTATAAGATTCTTTAACCTCATCTAACACAATTTATAGGTTGACATCTAATATTAGAAAGAATGTATTAAGTATATTTATTGCTCCATTGTTTCAAACCCATTTTTCCCCACAAGTTCTTCAATCAATTATCCAAACCTGGGGTACTAGAAAATAATGTTATGATATATATAGTAAATTTTTCTTCTTATCTATTGAAGTGATGGGATAAATACCTTAGACTTCTAATCCAAAAGTTTTTATTTTGTATGTATATCTGTATATGTAGAAGGCTTTGATACTCTATACTAGCATTTTTACTAAAACATTAGTTTAGTGATTTTATTCATTATGCTTTTCAGTGTTCATGAGGGTTTAAGGAATTGATTACCTTAGGTATCTTCCTGATATGAACCTTCTTGTAAATATGACCATATGCCCTTTAAAAGACATTTTTGACAAGTTTATTTCACTGCTTTCAATGTATTTCAAGAAGTGATAAAAGATGTGGATAAGGATTATTAACAAAATAATAACAATACAAAATAACAAAACAAAATGTCTCCTAATGTTTTGAAGCATCAGGAAGCATCAGGAAGCATTAGGAAACTAAATGTTAAATAAAAGGGAAATGGTCAAAACTATGGCACATATAATTAATGGAAAGCTAAATAGTTATTAAAATGATAATTTTGAAGAAATTTTAGCGACCTGAAAATAACTGTCATACAATTACAAGTTAAAAATAGTAAGCCAGATTGTACAGACAGAATATGATGCTTGCCTACTTAAGTTGCATTGTGCATTTAATCTTTATAATATCTTTATCTTTAAAATGTAATTTACTTTACTTTTGTAAAAAAACTTGAATATATATACTTGCCTAAATTCTCACAAAATATAAACATTTCTGGTGTGGAGTGGAAAGGACAGTAGCATTGTTCTTTAATCAGAGGTAGATGCCTTCAAGACCAAGACCAAAGAAAATGCAAATAGAGAGGACATCTGTCCTCGTGCCTCATGGTTAGTGCATACAACTCTAGAGGCATCAATTAGATTATTATGGCTGAAAAGAATCTGAACTAGAAACCACCACAATATGTTTCCTCTATTCTGGCACAATTTGTCAACATAATACAAGGTTTGAGAAGCTCTGCCATCAAATTGCATTTCAGAATATCTTACCAAAACCAAAATGATGCTTGTCCTTCCCACTTCAGATGTTGTTCACATGTCCTGTTCTCTCCATGAACAGTCCTCAGTGTCTCTTACCACCTTCAGCATCAAGGTGACTGTAAGGACATCCTCCATGCTTTCTCTTCAAGTTTCAATGGGTGAAGTTAGTGCAAAATTTCAAATTAAAAAACAAATAATGCATGCTTCTTATATTGTTTATATTGTGTACCTTCTCATACTAATAGGTGTTAATAGGATATTTGTTTCCATTTCTCATCTAGCTTATTTCATAAAACACACAGAAAAATATTTCCATGATGAGGTGATCAAAAACATGTTTTTACTTAATATAGTCATTAATTAAAAAAACAGCTAAAATAGAAATGTGTGAAAATAATCTCTAAGTCACATCTTCCTTTACAATTCTCACTTTTAAAGATATGATTACATTTCATTACCCCTTTGAGGAGAAAAAAGAAAACAACCATCCAGCTCTCACGTAAATATCATTTATATCCATCTTCAAATAACCGAAATTTTGGGGAACAGATATAGCTTAAGTGGTTGAGTGTCTGCTTCCCATTTATGTGGTCCAGTGTTTGATATTCAGTACATCTTTAAAAAAAAGAAATGAAAAAAAAAAAAAAAAAAGAAAAAAGAAAAAATCAACTCTCATTAGGAAGTGGATGTAGCTCTGTGGTTAAAAGCCTGCTTCCTATGTATGAGATTCTGGGTTGATTTCCTGGTACCAATAAATAAATAAATAAATAAATAAATAAATAAATAACCTAAGTTTATCCTAACAACCAACTTGTGGGAAAAACATTTCTTTCCTGTTTCTGAATATGCTATGTGGAAAATGTAATAGTATTTATATATTCTTGTGTGTCCTTGGAGTCCATTTTCCTTAAGCTCTCTGAAACAGTCATTTATCTCTGTGGGATAACAATTATATATCAAGAAAACTACATATCATGGGACAGAAACAATTATTGTTGTTTATGCAATAGAAACAGGTGGAAAGGGAGAGGAAATAGTATGGTAATACAGCATAATTTCTTCCAGAGTTCATGATGAATTGCAAAGCATTGTATGCTATATCTGACCCTTGCCTGTAAGCCAGGGTCCACATTGCCAATATTAAGTATGTAATCATGCCTTACAATGTGGCCTGTCAGTATTCAAAAGCTCTTAACTTCTTGCAGGACATAGTGTCTGAAGTCATGCCAGAGTTTCTCCAATACCAGAAAAGTGTGGGAGTAATAAACTATCTTTACTTTGGATAATATTAACCATACTAATACTAATAAAAACAATAAATAGCTCACATTACTGAGCCCTTACTCTATGCTCTTTGTTCTAAATACAAGAATTAACTCTCTTCATCTTTATAAGAATAAGTGAAATAGGTAGTTTTCTCATGTCTCATTTATAAATGAGATCACTGAGGAACAGATAGATGTAAATTGTCCAGAATCATGCAAGAAGTCACTGGTAGGAAGAGGCCACATGCTGTTTCTGGTTTGCTCCACCCATATGACTGCATGAAGAGCAGAGGCACAGAAGGGTGGTGAGATGGCATACTTCCCAGGGGGCATTTTCAATACCAAAGGCCATTAAATTTCAATGCCTTAAAGAGCTCTCCTAGACCTAGTCATTTGCTAGCTCTATAATGTCTACCTAACCCGATAGTTTCACATCACAGTTGTTAGCCCTGGATTCACTGAAAATTTCAAGAATTTCATGGATAAAATTAGTTATAGATGAATCTATGTCAAAATTCTTAACATCAATATATATGTTTTCATAAAATTTATCTGAGAATGTTTTTAGGTTGGGGAGTGTTTTTGGTTCTTCTTTCCCATTAGCACATTTTACAATTCTTCTTCTCTCACTGTATAAAATCAAGATATTCCTCTTAGCCAGTCACAGCTATCATAATGAATTGCCCCAAGAGAAAAAAACAAAAACAATAATAATAGTCAAAACTAAAAACAAAAAGACAACTTAAAATATTGTATCCTGAATTTTTTATTAATCAATACACCTTGAATCATGGTATGACTTCCCATTTATGTAAGGCTTTCCACCATTTCATTTTATTGGGCATTGAATCACATCTCCCCCAAAATGCATTTTCAAGTCTGACCTTCTGGTTCTTTTCAGTGTGAAGTGTTGGTAAACAGGACCTTTGATGATATATTAATTAAGATGAAGCCAAACTGAGTGAGGGTGGGAGTAAATACAATTAAAGGTTGGATTCTTTATAAGCAGTGATAATTAAACAAGAGAAATCAAACAGAAAAGACAAGAATCAAGGCTTGCTGATACCCCATAATGTCACAGTCTTTGGGGAGATGTCATTGTCTTGCGGACATCTTGATTTTTGTCTTATCCTAGCCTCAAAACCATGTGCCAATAAATTCCAGTTGTTTAAGTCAACTCATTGTTTGGTATTTGTTTGGCATCCAGAAAATTAAGCCACTTTCCATGGAAAAGAATAGCAAAAGACATATATTTTAACCTACCTGGTAATGTTATTTTAAAAAAAAATTTATTAAAATTTATCATGATTCATACATGAACATCCATAAACAATAAGTGTATAGCAAAAGTTGTGACATTACAAAACAAACATGCATATCTTCAGAGAGGACTCCCCTACAGTGATGATAATATTTAACAACCTTTCATTTTTTTCTTAGTGCACCATAAAATTACTGCCAAAGGTTGGATCCCTACTGAAGAAGAGAGTCCCATGAGATCAAATCTATAAGAACATCTCAAAAAATCACTCTTTGCATTGATGACTTACATCATCTAGGCAAAACACACACACATCAAAGCTGCCTTACCTATATTTTTTAGGTTTAAGGAATTTGATGTCTTTTTTAATGTATTTGAAATTAAAAAGAAATTTAAGTGGAATTGATTTCATGCTCTTTATATATTAAATTGAATGATCTAAATATGAAATCCCATGGTTTTGATGAGGATGTACTTAAAGCACTTTAGAAAATATAATTTTAATAAAATATTACTTTTGCAAGGTTCAATGAAATCAATATACATTTCCAAATTATTATTTCATTGTTTAAATAAGGTGCCCCTAATTATAAAAATAACAGGTACCATTGTCATATGATACATCTTGAAAAAGTCTTTTTGATATCTTTTCCAAAACTTGAGGAAGTGAGTGGCTCCAATGACTGATAGCAAGCCACTCTAAAACATATTCACCAAATACAACCACCACTTACTATTTCTTACTCTTGCAGCAGTCATCTTGGTAGTGGTACTAATCTGTTCCAGACTTGGCTGATATTGACTTGGCTTGCTCCAGTCCATGTGATGGAAAGTTGGCAGTATAGATAGCCTTACTCCCAGGTGTGGTGGTTAGCTAGTTGACAGCTGGTATAATATGGGGTAGGGGTGACTAGGCTGAGTCTCTCAATTTCTATCAGTTTAGTCCATTATTGTTCACATAGCAGGTTTTCAGTATACAAGAGAGTGTTCAAAGTCCTGTCCAATGTTTGTTATTGGCACATTGCCACCTTCTGGTAAGCAAAGCAAATTATAAGAGCAATCTAATGGCAATAAATGGAGATATAGGATCTGCCACTTGATGTGAAGAACAAAAAGGTCACATTGGCAAGGATCAGGGATACAGAGAGAAGTGGAGAATATGAGCCATGTTTGCACCACCTTAACTAAAACACCTTTATGAAAGTCAAATCATTTCGATATGTTGGACTTTAAACAAAATTGAAAGACAAATTAATTGAGTTTAAATCATTCTAAACATTTTTTATGAAAAATCAATGTGAGAAATTAGCACATAATTTGGGTGGAAGTGAAAGAGTTGTTTGACATTGTTATGACAAGTCAAATTCAGCAGTTTCTATTCCTATTTTTAAAATGTTTAATGATGCTTTAGATTACATAAATGTTACATAATAAATATAAGATATTCCCATATGCCCCAGTCCCTCCCCTTCCCACACTTTCCGACATTAAAAATAACCTTCATTAGTGTGGTATATTTGTTACAATTTATGAACACATATTGAAGCATTGTTACTAATTCTGGTCTATAGTTAACATAATAGTTTACATTCTGTCCTGCACAATTTTGTAAGTTATGAGACAATATATAATGGCCTGTATCCATCATTGCAATGTCATGCAGGACAATTCCAATGTCCCCAAAATTCCCCTGCATTACACCTATTCTCTCCAATCCCTCACCTCAGAACCTCTGCCTTTATTTTTAATTTGGTGAAGATTTTTCAGCATTATCATCAATATAAAAGTAGAAGTAAAATTAATCCTGAATGTTGTTGACCTCTAGCATTGAGTGATTGTGAAGATTATGTTCAGAAGACGTGATATAACTGAAGAAAAAAATTATCTCATTTATGCATTCCAGATGAAAAATAAATTCTGTCAACTTTTCTCTGACTATATTGTCGACATCCCTATTTTTCTTATTGTAGATTAAAGGACTCAAACACAAGCATCTCCATGTGTAAATTTCAGAGACCACTTTGAGGTGAATATTTTGGATTTGGGGACACAGTAGAGCAAAAGGATGGGGCCTTGATGATTGTGATAGTAGTCAGGTGTGAGGCACAAGTGCAGAAGGTTTTGCATCACCCATTGGCTGAATACATCTTCAGGAGGTGGCAGTGTTGAAACTGTAAGAGGTGAAATGATGAGTGGTGTGCTCACCTCATTAAAGGTGCCAAAGATGAAAAGTAGCAATAGATTGAGATAAATATCAGAACAGGAGAGAGAAAGTAATGAAGAAAACAGACAGAAGTGATTGTGTCAAATCACAAAAAGATTATTTTATGCAGAGCATGTGAGTATCAGGGAAGAGGTGACTCCCCATGCCTATGATACAACCACCAGCATTGTACAGAGATTCTGGGACATGGCAACTGTGTAAAGTAGAGGGTTGCAAAAGCATCAAACCAATCATAGATCATCACAGTTAATACAAAGGAGTCAGTCACTGAAATGTTATAAAAGATAAATAATTGTACTACACATCCTAAAAATGAAGTGGATCCATCGTCTTCAAGTAGGCTCACCAGGATTTTGGGAGCAGTGATGGAAGAATAGCATCTATCAACAAATGAGAGATGGATGAGGAAAAAGAACATGGGGATGTGCAGTTTGAGTTTTAATTTCAATGATTGCCATCATTCCAATATTCCTTACAACAGTAATACACTAAATTGCCAGAAATATCAAGAAGATAAGAACCTTTGATTCTGGGTAATATGAGATGGCTGAGAGGGCAAATGTGGCCCAGAAATTATTTTTCTCTCTGCCAGAAATATATTTAGTGTTGATGGAATATCAAAATCAATTTGAAAATAAAATATTAAAGAGTATGATGGAAATGTGAAGAATGGTTAAGTAACCCCTACTTAGAGCACAAGGTGAAACAAAATTATCCTCTTTCATAATCTGGATATGTTTTAAATATTCAAGACTGGAAAATTTCAGAAATAGAAATAGTAGTTAATTTTACTTTCTCAAGAACTGTAAATCTTAATTCTGTTTATGTTCTCAGATGTAATTTTAAAGACTAGGAATTGTGGTAATTATTAAATCAAGCAATACGGATGATAACATTTAATCAAATCCTCATGGAAGACATTCTAATCTCATTGAATTCCATGAGTTCTGGAAAGAAAAGGAAAGAACTGTATATGTCTTTTCTACACAAACTAATGAAAAGTGAAAACATCTAAAGTAACTTCTGTAATTAGTCTAATTTCTAAATAAAAATGATAGGCATATATTATAATATAATGAAAAAAATAAACCTTTTCCTATAACTTAAATTGATACTTTAAATGGCAGTTTTCCAATTTCTCATTCTTCCTCTTTTTGACCCAGTAAGTCTGACATCAAGGTCAGTACTGCCTTATGTTTTCCATCAAAATATAACTATTTAACTGCCTCATTCTAAAGATGAGTAAGTGGAAGTCCAAGGAAGGCATGAGTTTCCAAATGAAATAAAGATATTAGATAATTTACCTACAACTCCAACTGTCATCCTCCTACTTCCAGAAATGAGCTCATCTCTCTATGCTTGGCTCATTATTATAGTGTGAAATATTAAATCTTCCTTATGTAAAGATTCCATTTAGAAATGTTTCGTTGTGCTAATTCTTTTAATCAATTATATGACAAACTTTAGAGTATAAAACCTTGGAAATGAGTCAAACAAAATTGTTTAGAGTCACAGAAAGGATGTAAAGAGCTGTGTCAAGATGATCCATAAGGGAATGGAATTTAGAGAAATATCTTCATTCAGAATTAAGTATGCAAAAAAGTATTAAACATTGACAGATAACTTTTCTAGGCTCCAAAATCTTCTCTCCCTTCAAGGGATCTAGATATGCATAGTATACCTTTATTATGTGTTTAAAAGATGGATGAGAATTTTATAGTGTTACCACACTCTGCACACATTTGTGATAAACAAGTTCTTAATACAGAAAGCGTGGTGTGATTTTGCATATTGCTGCCCAGATTAAGTTAGTCAAAGAAAATATAGGACAACCAATTACTTTTGACTTTCAGATGGATAATGTTTTTGTGAGTGTGTGTGTGTGTGTGTGTGTAAGTATGTCAAAAATACTATCTGGAGTACGTTCATATTTAGAATTGTTTTCATTATTTACATGAATTTCAAACTAAATTGGGGATCTTATATTTTTATTTGCTAAATCTGGCAAACCTGTGCCCAGAACAACTGAGAATCTCAGCATCACCCACGCAAAAGACGGGGATTTCCTCATTTTAGTGCTGTAAATTCCACATGTCAAGAATCCCCTTAGTCAGATTCCCTAGAATGAAGGTCTCCTACTAGACTATCACTTCTGGTAAGGTCATCTCTGATTCGGAAACTGAAGAGATAGGTTCTAGATGTTCTAACACGGAAGGTCTGATGTGCCATGCAAAGATGAGGACTCTCAATGCTCCTGCTCTTCAGGTCTCCAAGGATTTAAGAAAAGTCAGAAGAAAGACTTTTATAGACAATCATCACTATTATAAGGGTACTTTTAGTGTCCTATTTCTGGGTTTCTCTACCTCAGCATTATCGATATTTTGCTTTATTGATATTGTAGTGGGGAGCTGTCTTTGTATTATATCATGTGCAATGTCCCTGTCCTGTACCCACTTGATTTCAGTAGCAGCAGCCTACCCAGTCCTGACAATCAAAAATGCCTCCAGATATGGTAAAAAAAACCCTTGAATTGGGGATGTTTATATTCAACCTTAGATGAGAAAGACTCCCATATTTCCTTGATTCTGGTAGATTTTAATATTTTTGCTGTCTAAATTCAACTTACAGTTAATGCGTAGATATAATATCATGGTTTCTTTTTCCCAAATTATGTCAAGTGTGTGGATTTAAAAAAAACAAAACATATAGTATCTTTAATGCAGGGTATATGGTACCTAAGTTCCTCTTCCTTAAAATTCCATCTCAGTTATGTTTCTTTTTGTCTTAATATTTTTTGCATGCTTTAAAATCTTATTTAGAACTGGTTTTTGTTTGTTTGTTTGTTTTCTTCATAAGTCTCATCTTATTCATTTCATGTGAATTTAATTTAAATACCTGCCTGTTTTCCCTTGTAAAATTATTCTAAAACTTCACAGTACTGGGGAGAAACCTGAAAACTCTCAGGTTAGGGGCTTTCTATATTGCCCACTCCCAGGGAAGTTTTTTAGAACATGCCTTTGAAGAGTAAAGCTAAGCCAAATCTTTTAAATGCATTTCAGTGGAAAGAATCTGCTTTCTTTTCCCCAAAACCCAGATTTTTAATGTCTACAGTGGCTGGAAGTTTCCTCAAATTGATTTTTTAATGAAGAACTACTTGAACCACAGGCATCTTCTAGATACCATACATGCAAAAGAATATCCATATTTTCTCAGAATCTGCAAACAAAAGCAGTCCACCTCCAGGCTCTGGAGAGCTAGTTCAGTGGATATGCTAAGACCCCTATATTTACTTCAACAACCTGTGGCACCAGGACCTTAAAGAAAATCTGTTGCCTTTACTTCAGAGCTCCCAAAGCAAGTAACTAATATTAAGTACTGTTTTCTGCTGTAATCAGTTTTTTTTTAAACACTGAAGGAACACAAGAGTAGTTATAGATACATTTTATATGACACATATTAAGGCTTAAAAGTCTTCTCCCTGTGCCCTGTGATCTTCCTGAGTCTCAAAATTTGATTGTATAATAATGAATCATAGCAGAATTCATCTTTTAGTTTACTCAAAACATTTCTTAAATGAATTTAGGCTCTATAAGTCATAACCACCCCTGGGTGACACTAACCACACTGGGTGCTTTGCCAAGGAGGAGGCAAAAATGCTAAATGCTATGCAAAGGCAGATTTGTTCAATCAAATGAGTTTCAGGTTATATAAATGACTATAAAAATTGAGCAATCACAAAAAAGAAGAATAATTAATTAAATACATAGGAAAGAATGAAAGTATATAAAAGCACTCACCAAATTGGGGAAAAACATATTTGAACTGTCACATGGCTGGGTAGCCCCTTTGCAGCTGATCAGAGTCCCAGTTGGAAAAACAGTCCCAGGCAGAGCATCCCCTCCTGGGTGAGGATCCGACTGGCAGCTTAGGGGCTATTCCTTTTAAGGGGTTGTGAACCTCAGACCTCCAGTGAGTCTTGCACCTCATGAAGAATGACCTCATCAAAAGTAACTGAATCTATCCAGGGGGTGGTGGCCAGCCTTCCACAGGAGAGATGCAGTGTCTCGAGGGATCTTTGTTCTATTCTATTTATGGTACACTGAACAGGAACATAAAGGTTTTTAGCTTTTAGTTTTACAGGGGATACAAAAGGATTGCATAAATATCATGTCTGGTGACTTGCCCCTTTTAAACATTTGTTTTTGGGTAGTGGATGATGGGTTTGCCTGCCTAGCAGTGTTATAACATTCCAAAAGACAAGTTAATCATTTAAATTCTAGGCTAAAACATCAAAGACTATTGATTAGAAAGCTTATGGATTCACAATTCTTAATAAAAAATTTCTTATAGTACATCACTGGGCAAGTGGGAACATCCAGGCTTCAGGTCCCACTGCTACTTAATTATCTTCTGCCAAGGGTATTAGGCGCATAGTATCTTTTAATGTACATCCAGGATCAGACAACAATGCTGAGAATTTGTTTTCTCAGTGTCCCCGGAGGCAGTTACATCTTGGGCTAGAACCAGTATTATAAGGGATTCCATTGTTCTTGCCATGATTCTAGAACCCTGATAAACATATAGATGATCTACTATTCATAGCATTTTTTCATATTTGCTTCAAATTATCATGCAATTTTTATGAAGTCATCCTCATGTCATGTAATATGACAAATACTGCAAACTGTTTGGCATAACAACTATAATTTATTGTCTCATTGTGTGGTGGATTAAATTGTTTGTCCCAGTTTAGACATGTACTTAGTCTTGGTCTGTATTTTGATGTCACAATGATACCTCAGTTAAGGGATGGCTCAACTGAAACAGGCTGGACTTTAATTCATGTTACTGAAGTTCTATACAAGCAGAATGAACCTCAGACAAAGACAAAGAAAGCTGGGGGGCGGGGGGCAACCAGAAACTGAAGGATAATGCAACCCTGAAGGAAAGGAGAAGAAATGTCCTTGATCATTGTCATGTGACAGAAAAGCTAAGGACCCACATTCACCAGCCACTAGTCCCAGAAGGTCTCATATTTTCAGAGAAAACATCACCTTGCTGAAGCTCGATTTTGGACTTTTCCTAGCCTCAACACTGTGCACCAATTTTGTTTATGCAGCAAGGAAATGAAAACACATGATTTTGAAGACTATAAGTCCAAGTTAATGATATTCTTAATTCTAGAAAACTGCACATTTGTACAATGTTTCATCAATTTGAGTGAATTCATCCAATAAAAAAGGCTGAGATGTAGACATAATAAAAATATAATGATTCACAAAATGAAAATTTATTATAAGCATAAGTGTAAAAAAGGACAAGAAATGGTATCTATACTGTGAATGCAGTTTTGTAAAAATGTATATCTCTAAGGAAAATTATGTGAAGCAAATGCAAAAAAAAGGTAAAAGTTACAGGTTGTGAGATGCAAAATCAATATAAAAAAACCACAAACTTCTAAATATGAACGCTGACTCCTCTGTGCTAAGTTCATATTATTTGACAGCCACAATTTCTGTTCATTATTCATTCTTATTTCTCAAACCACAGTGTGTTGTATTAATCTCTTTATGCATTTATGTGGCTTCTCTCCCACTAGAATGTGGGTTCCTGGAGTTCAGAAACTATTTCTCTTTCACCAATTTATCCTTCTCCTCCATTTTTTGTCTAGCCAAGAATGCATGTTACTGAGTGTTATTAAAACAGACTCAGAGCCTTATTTTCTTCATCTGAAACATTGTAGACAACTATAATGCTCTTCACGCTAAAAGTAAGAACAGGTGCATTGCTTAAGTCCATGTATTAACTGCTGCAGCCAGGCTGGCTCTCCAGTCTTTTCTTCTAGTCTACAGATCTTCCATCTTTTGTGTCAGGATCAAATACTCATGAATTGAAAAGCATTCATTCCTTGAGTGAGTTATTAAAATTCAATTTAAAATGGCTTGCTCAAGGCACGATTGTCACGATTTATAAAAACAAGCTATATTTGCAAAGCACAATAAAGCAAAATGCAATGAAATGAGGTATGCCCATTTTAACTTTAGCAGTTTTAAGTGTGGTTTGCTCTAGGCCTGTAATATCCTGAACTACCTCTAATTCTTACATTTGTAAAAATGATTCTGATTATAATACAAGTAGCATTAAAGTGATTCCAAAAGAATTAAACAACTGGGTGGATTTTAGATTTCAGACTTGATTTAACCTGCAGAATGTGAATCATATTAACCTAGACTGTTTCTTCGGTAATTAAACAGATTTTATATTGAAATATTTGTTAGTTTTTGAATTCTGAACATCATTTTTTGCTGGTTATTGATTTTTCTTTGCAAAATCATATTTTAGTCTAAGATGACAAATGCTGATATGGTTGAGCTAATTCAATTCCTTTCAATGTGAATATCAAATAAGATGAACACTTATAGGAAATATACATACAAGAAACTCATCAAAATGTTCCTTTCAAGGTGATGTTTAATGATTTCTAGTTTAAGAATGCCCTCCTTCTACTGACAACTATTGTACCCAGCTAGAGGCACAGGACAGTTCTATTTAAAGCAATATAGTGATGATTAATAGAAGAGAGAAGGTATATTTTATTGTCTCACATAATACCAATATAATTCATGGTTCCATTATAGTAAGGTTTGTTGATTAAGTGTTACATGGCATTAGAAAAATATTTATATTTTGTATTTATTAAAGGAAATGAGATAAAAAGTGGGAGGTCTGGGGGCTGGGGCATATAAAAATCCTTTATATTTTTTTACATAACAATTTATGTAATCTAAGTATTTTTAAAAAATAAAACTATATTTTAAAAAAGGAAATGAGATAGGTGCTGTGTCATATTATCAAGAACCTGGGGGAAAAATCAATGATAAGAACAAAGTTTATTTTAGACTATTATATATTTAGCAGATATTTCATAAGCTAATAATTCAGGAAAGGTTTCTCAATAAATAGTATTGTGGAAATTATTGCATAATTTGGGAAAAGAGTTAGACGATTATTTTGTAAGCAATCATTCTTTCAGCAAATGTAAACAAAATCACATAAAAGCCAATACAATTAAGATATTATGCTTTACGTTTTTAAAAAAGGAGAAAACTTAATATAAAATGTAAAATAGATCAAGGCATATTTTTACAGATTTTATTCTTTAAATTGCAAAAAAAATGACTATAAAAACAAACAAAAGTAAACTACACATTAATAAGCATGCCTAGTATGTAACATTAAAAAATGTATACCAAACTAAAAATTGTCAACTATATTTCTTAGGATTTAATATTCTTAAATATAAGACATCTTTCAAATCATAATGAAAACATTAATACTGAGTAGAAATATGGCAAAGTACTTGAGCAGAATTCTCACAGAAAATAATTTAAGATATTGAAAATAAAAAGCTTCCATTTGTCAAATTTCTCTCATGATTTGGTCTTCTGTCTCTGAAATTGTCTGATGTGATATTGTCTAATATTAGATTTACTATTGGTGATCGGTTTCCTTGGCTAAAATCAGCATTAGAATATTTTCTGAAGCCCTACAATATCCCAAGTATATTGTTACAGGAAAAATATTTATTTATATATTTTTCATGGTCATACATACACTTTGAATATATCACATTATTTGACAGCAGGCACTAAATGCTAAACTAAAGTTAAAAGTGACAACTATATCCCTATGCTTCAGTCATGTATGTTTCCCACTCACTTCTGAATCATTCCTCCGTTCTGAATCATCCTTTCAATTCTACAAAATGACAGATATCACCAACTGCTAAGACAACATTCTACTGATGAGTAAAATTCCTTTTGAAACAAGATGCCCAAGGAAACTTCATCTTAGTTACTAGGACTTAAAACAACCAAGGAAAACACAATGCTACTTATTTTATAGAAATTATGGGTAAAATATTAGATTTACTATTTGGTGTGGAACCATGGAACTTCACTCACTTAGACCTTAATGGGTGACCACCAGTCTTGTCATATTCTTTTTCCCTTTTCTCATCTAGGGGAGATGAGAAGAGGACAAAGAATCTCTTCCTGGATTGTAGAGGGCAAATCCCTCAGAAGTTGAGTTTGTTGCCTCTTGTCTCATGTCCATGTCTTCCTTTCCATTCTTTGGGCTATGATATTGCTTCTGTGACTCTACCCTTTGAAATCCCACACAAGTGTGCTAACTGTCATCCTGTTTGTTTCTTCTGATTGGAAGAACTGGAGGTAGAGGGTGAAGGAAAGATAGAGGGGGAGTTCTGGAAAGATGTGGAGAGGAGAGGAAAAGAGAATTCCATCTTGCTTTCCAGTTACTGTTTTTGTGAATCCAGCAGAAATAGATACTTGGCTGTGGCTAAGAGCTCCTCATCATTTCACCACTCTCTTCATAGACTGGACCAGCAGACTTTGGTATACACAGACTCTGTTGGGACATGACACCAGAGGTCTTAACACTGCTGAGGCTCATCTCATCCTGAGAGCCACAACCCTTCCTCAAGGAGGACAGCAGCTGTGTGGAGAGCTTCCTCCAAGCTCTGAGATACTGGTATCAATTAAAGTGGCTGTTTCCTACAGTCAATTAACTTTAATACTTAGTATCCACTTTGTGCTCTTTTAGCCTTCCAACACCTAAAATTTAATGTATCAATTCCCTCTAAAGAAGTTTTTCAGTGAGTGAATCCTAAATGACCTAATACTCATGACCATATGGGTCAATTTTTAAGCCAATTCACAATTCTTGAAAGTCAGCATAGAGTTTTAAACTTCATATATTAAGTGAAATTAATATATTAATTATTAGACTTATATTTATTCCCCTGTATTTATACTTTCATTCATTAGTAATAATAAAAATTAACAAAAACTATAATACCCCAATGATAGTCAATGAGAAAAAAGGTAAATAATCTCAGGCATCAAAGATGCCATTTACTTATTTATTTTTAACATATTTTTTATTTATTTTTAAAGATACTTAGATTACATAAAATGCTACATAAAAGTATATAAGGGATTCCAATATGCCCCACTTCCCACACCTCCCACTTTCCCCACATTAACAACTTCTTTCATTAGTGTGGTACATTCATTGCAATTGATAAACACATTTTGGAGCATTGCCACTAAGCATGGATTATACCTTACATTGTAGTTTACACTCTTTCCCACTCAATTCTGTAGGTTATGGCAGGATATATAATGGCCCGTATCTGTCATTGCAATGTCATTCAGGACAATTCCAAGTCCTGACAATGCTCCTGTATTACACCTCTTTTTCCCTCTCCCTGACTTCAGCACTTCCAATGGTCACCATGTCCACATCCATGATATAATTTCTTCTATTGCTAGAATCACAATAAGTCTATAGTAGAATACCAGTAAGTCCACTGTAGCCCATATCCATATTTTATTCCCCAATCCTGAGGATTCTGGGATGTTGATGCCCACTCCACCTCTGATTGATATGGGGCTTCTCTCTCATATGGCTGATGGATGGGACTCTCTTGCTTGCAGTTGTAGACTCTCTTGGTTCCTTGGTGTGTTGGTTGTCCATCCTCACCTCCTTGTTAGTTGTCCTGGGTGAGTTCAGAATACTGGAGAGTAGGTGTTGCAACTCTGCTGAGGCTTAGGGCCTGACTGGCATATGAACAGACCAGAGATTCAAGTCTCATAGACATAAACCTACACACTTCAGCACCAACTATAGGTTTAAAAAAAGGGGGACTGAAGAGGCATGTGTAGAGAAGTCACATCTGAGTTCAACTCTGTCACACTCAGGAGTACAATCTCCAAAGTAGGGCCGACTGGCAAGGCACCAATTTCCGGAGCTATCTGCCATGACCATAAAACCTGGATGTCTCCAGAGCCCTCAGGAGCCCCACTATTTGGGGTAGTATCTACTTTGGCAGTCTATGATATACTGCTGAGACCTGTATAAGCATTACCTCTCTAACGACCTCCCAACTCATTTTGAAGTCTCTTAGCCATATAAATTCATTTATGTTTACCTTTTCCCCTTTAATTCAAGGTCAAAGACTTCATTTAAAGAGACATTAATTACCTTTTTTGGTCCAGTGGCGTGTCATATGTAAAACATGTTATCATAATTTAATCTCAATATAGTTCTGTGAGGATGACAGAGTTATCCAATTTAAACTTTAGATAAGTGAGGATTAGAGATTTTAAATTTTTACCAAATGAATGAATTCATAATCAAAACATCAATCCATGATATCATTTATTATAGCTTATTGCTTTTCTCACATCATTATTAATATTAAGAGTGAATCCTCTTTTCAAAAAAATAAATGTAATGTAGAAACTGGCATGAAATATAATGGAAGGACAATTAATTAATGCATAAGTTGCTGTATATTAATTTGAATGAGTGGAGAGGTGTGATTTAGAAATTTAGATAAAAGGTGAAGAAAGGGCAGTTCCCCAAAAGCAAAGAAACATGCAAAGAACATATGCAGAGGCTATGAAGTGCACTTAAAAGCTACAGGAAGAATTTGATTGGAAAGGGTCCGACCTTAGAGTCACTACGAAGACAAGAAGTAAACAGATAAAGAGAGAAGGGTCAGAAATGCTGCTATTGATAATAACGGCATTACAAACTTTTACAAATATATATTTTGTGGATAATAGAAATGCAATTTTGAAAAGAATAATATAGTTTCCATAATGGATATGGAAACAAAATGTAACTCAAATGAATTATTCATTAGATTTATGATAGTTTTATAGCAAATTAAATGTTGTGTCCCAGCATTGCATTTTCCACACACAGTTAAAACAAAAGAAAATTAAGAATAGAAAAATGTGGGATTAGCATTTTGACATATGCTCAAATCTACACTTTGAAATTAATAATTTGCTATTCTTTCTACACTTACAGTTAACCCACCTACTTCCCCCTCTACCACCCTGCATGTAGGGATCCTGACTCTTTTTTAAAACAATGGTCTCTAAGAAGATATTTTGGAGCCCAACATTTTCCTGAGCACTGTTTTCACATCCTTGTTCCTCAGGCTGTAAAACAAGAGGTTCAGCATGGGAATCACAACAGTATAGATCACAGTGACCACTTTATCAGTTTCCAGACTGTAGTCAGTACTGGGCCAGCAATAAAAGAAAAGAATTGTTCCATGGAAGACAACGATGGCTGTGAGATGGGAGGCACATGTGGAAAAGGCTTTGCTCCTGCCTTCAGCAGAGCTCATCTTCAGATGGTGATGAGAATAAACAAACAGGAGGAGAAGATGATCAGGATGGTGATGATCTCATTGAAATTATTCATGATGTGCACCAACAGTTCATTCATAGACACATCAGAGCAAGCAAGAGATAAGATAGGTTGTAAATCACAGAAGAAGTGGTTAATCACATTTGATTTATAGGACGGGATTTCAAGAGCTAAACACATGTGAATCAGAAAACATGCTGTTCCACAGACATAGCAAAAAGACACCAGTGCCAAATGGAGCTTCTAGACAAGATCACCATGTACAGCAGTAGGTAACAGATGGTCACAAAGCAGTCACAGGCCATCATGGCCAGCAGGATGACCTGCAAGACAACACATGCAAAACAAGTAAAATTGTATAATGCATCCCAGGAAAGAAATGGCTTTTTTCTTGTCTAAGACATGGGTCAGCATATGAGGCACAATGTTGGTGGAGGAGCAGAAATCCACAAAGGACAAGTGGCTCCAGAAAAAGTACATGGAGGTGTGCAGCTGAGAGCTGGCCTGAAACACTGTGATCATGCCCAGGTTGCCCATCACTGTGACTCCATAGATGAGAAGGAAGACCAAGAAGAGGAAGATGCTCCGTTCAGCGAGGTCTGACAATCCCATGATAATGAACTCTGACACAGTGCTGCAGTCTCCCTTATCCATGTCATCACTACTCATGGGGTTGGGGAAAAAATAGAAAACTAAACTAAAATTCATTTTCCATTAAAAGATTCAGAGCTTTTTCTCTTTCCTAAAAATAAACATGATAATATTAAGAGAGTTAATTTTGACAAAATACAGGGCATTGCTTTTGTGAAATTTAGGAGGAAATTTGAAATAGTAAAATCCAGATACATAAGGCTCGCAGTTTAGTTCACAGATCACACAGTATCATTAAAATCATTGACATCTACAGAATCCTATAAGATTCTTTAAATTCATCGCTCACACCTTAGGGACATTCAATCATTAAGAACAATTTATAATATTATTTAATTAGCTTTATTTTTCCATTGTTTCAAATCCATTTTTCCCTACAAGTCCTTTAATCTATTATCCAAATTTGGATCCTAAAAAATAATGTTTCTAATATATAATAAACTTCTCTTAGTTATTATTGTTATGATGGGATAAATACTTAAGACTTCTAATCTACAAGTTTTTATTTCGTATTGGCATCTTTAGATGTAGAAAATAGCTTTGATACTCAATATTAGCATTTTTTTCTAAAACATTAGCATAATGACTTTGTTAATTATGCTCTTTAGGGTTGACCAGGGTTTAGAGAATTGGACACTCTTATATATCTTCCTATTCCTATGATCCTTCTTGTAACTATGATCCAGAAACTTTAAAAGACTTTTTTGACAAATTAATTTCACTGATTTCAATGTATTACAAGAAGTAATTTGCAAGAAGTAATTAAAGACATGAATAGGAATTATTAACAATAATATCTACAGATGTATTGAAGCATTATTTATTATACTAAAACTTCAGACTAACCTAAGTGTTAAATAAGAAGGAAAAACTGTGGCTCATATATATATGGAAAATATATATTTTTTCCATATATATATATGGAAAAATAAGCAGCTAATGAAATGATAATTTTGGATATTTTAGTGACCTGAAAAATAATTGTGATAGCATTACAAGTTAAAAAATAGCAAGCCTATTGTAGAGAGTTTATTATGCATGCATAATAAGTTACACCGCATGTTTTATTCTCATAACATCATTAAAATGGAAATATTTTTCTCCTTTTTTTAAAAACTGGAAAATATAAACTTGCCTGAAACATAAGTATTTTTGTGATAGAGTAGGGAAGCATTGTTCTTTAATCAGAGGTAGATGACTTCAAGTCCTAGAACATAGCAAATGCAAATAAAGAACAAGTGCATCTCACTTCTTGACTCATGGTTAAGTGCATACACAACCATAGAGGCACCAGTTGGATTACTATGGAAGGAAGAAAATCTGGACTAAAAACCAACACAACCAAGTATTCTTCAGCTGACTTAGATGGTGTGAAGGATAAATGCATAGAGAAATGGCACTTTGAAAACAAAGATCAGTCCCAATGGTATGTTTTACTCTATATCCTGACCAGGAAAATGGAATTATTTAATTTTAATTGAGTCCAAGGTAGTACATCATATTGAATGCCTTTTCATGTTTTCAAGACTAAAGTTTAAAAATGGAGTTGCTTCAAACACATGAAATAGTGATTCACAATGAGGAGGGACTTTACTCCTCAAGGGTTCATTGGCAACATCTGGAGACATTTTTGCTTATAAGTAGGTGAAATGCTACTGGCGTCTAGTGCACAGAGTCCAGGGATGCTGCTAAATGCCCTGCAGTGTATATACAAGTCAGCCCCTCCCCCTAAGGAGAATTATGTAGACCAAATTGTCAATATAGTACCAAGTTTGAGCAGTCCTTCTGTCAAACAGTAGAGTTTTACACAAGGTCAGATAATTCCTTTCCTTTCCACTTCAGAGGTTGTCCATATATCTCAGCCTCCCCATGAAGAGTCCTGAGCATCTCTTACTGCACCTTCAGCATCAAGGAGGCTGTTAGGAGAACCTCCATGCTTTCCCTTCATGGTTCCATGGGTGGGGTTAGTGTAAGTTCCTGAATAAAAAATTTTAAAAATGCATGCTTTCAATTTGTTTATACTGTTTTCCTATTCATACTAAGAGCAATCATATGCTATTTGGTTCTGCAGATTAAATTGTTTCCATTTCCTATTTAGAGTATTTCATAAAACAAAAAGAGAAAAATATTTCCATGGACAAGTTTTTTTCTTAAAACATTCTTTAATTAAATATATCTAAAATAGAGATATGTAAGAAAAATCTCTCTAATTCAACTCCTACATTACAATTCTCTCATGTCTCACATATTACTGTATTTAATTATTCCCTTGAGGTGAAAAATGAAAACAAATGTAAAACTTCCTTCAAATATCATTCATATCCATTCTTACATTCTTACAAAACTTACATAAGTTTTGTTTAACTGACCAACCTGTGTGACAGATTTTGCATGCCCTGTTTCTGAAGATGCTCTGATAGAAAAGGTTACAGCCTTTATATATTTCTGCATGTCCCTGGGGTCCATGCTCCTTAAAATTTCTGAAACTATCATTTATGTCTGCAGGATAACAACAAGAGGTTAAAAAGACAACCTTCTCTAGGGACAGAAACAATTATTGATCTTTATGCAATATAAAAGGGAGAAATAACTATAAGATATAATATTGTAATACAATACAATTTCTTATAAAATTCATGATAATTTGCAGAGCATTGTATGATTCATCTGAGAATTGCCTTCTGTGAGCCAGTGTTCACATTGCCATTATGAAATATATAAACATATCTTAAAATGTTGCCTGTTATATTCAAAATCTCCTAACTTCCTGCAAGAAATAGAGTCTAAAGCCACACCAAAGTTTGACCAAATGCCAGAAAGTTGTATGAGGAGTACCCATTCTTGATTACTACTAATATGATAGCAACAATCAGGAAAAATAATTATTGCTCGCATTACTGAGCACTTACTATATGCTAAGTTTTGTTTAAAAACAAGAATTAAATTACTTCATCATTATAAGAATGAGTGAAAGAGGTAGTTTTTCTGTCTCCTTTATAAATGATAGCTGAGGCATAGGGAGATGTGAATTGTCCAGAAATATAAGAAATCACTGGTAGGAAGAAACCACATGCTTCTTTCTTGTTTGAGCCACTCATATGACTACATGAAGAGTAGAGGGACAGATATTCTTAGTGGGCATTTTCAAAATCAGAGGTCAATAAATTGGAATGCCTCAAAGATTTCGCCCAGATCTAGTCCTTTGCTGAATCTATAATGTCTACCTAACCTAAGAGTGTGCACACCACAGTCTGTGTGCCCTGGGAATTCCAAATATTTCAAGACATTCATGGATATAATTAGCTATAGGTGAATCTATGTCCAATTTATTAACAACAATATATGTTTTCCCTAAAATTAATCAGAGAATGCCCTTAGGTTGGGGAGAGTTTTGGATTTTGTTTCCCACCTAGCACATTTACACTTCCTCTTCTCTCACTTATAAAATCAAGATATTCTTTCATCATCACATGATGAATTGCCCCATATGAAAAACAACCAAAAACAAAATAAATATTTAAATGCAAACCAAAAACAACTTGAAATATTGTTACCCAGAAATTTTCTTTAATCATAGTCCCTCAAACCCATGATATAACTTCAAGTTTTCTTCTTTGATTTCCAATAATTCTTTCCTTTGGGGTTGGATCATGTCCCCCTAAAAAGTCATGTTCAAGTCCCAAACCCTGGTCCTATGTATTTAAAGCCCTTCATAAACAGGATCTTTACTGAAGTTAGTAGTTAAGGTGTTGCCAAACAGAATGAGGGTTGGCCTTAATTCAATAGAGTTGAAGTCCTTTTAAACAAAGGAAATTGGACACAGAAGAGAAAGCCAGCAGAAAAGCCAAGGAGCAAGGATGGCTGGAAGCCATCCCTGGAATGCCACATTCTTCTGGGAGAGGTTATTGCCTTGCTGATATCTTGATTTTGGACTTTACTTGGCCTCCAAACCATGAATCAATAAATTCCTGTTGGTTAAGACAACCCATTGTATGATATTTGTTTTTGCAGCCAGGAACTTAAGACACTTTCCAAAGAAATTAAAGGCATTAGACATACATTTTAGCCTTTATGGTGATGTTCTGAAATCTGATATCTAATAAAATAATGATACTATTTAACACTCTGACTTTTTTTTTTCAGTGCACCACCAACTAATGCCACAGGATTCATCCCTCCTGAAGGAGAGTCCCATGAGAGCAAAACTAAGAACATCTATAAAAATAATTGTTTATAATGATGGCTTACATTATCTAGGCAAACTACTCACACCAAAGCAGCCTTGCCTATCTATTTATTGTAGACTAAAAGAGCTGTGAAGTGTCCTTAAAGGTTGATTCATATCACAATAAAATTTGAATGGAATTGATTTCATAATCTTTATACATAAATTAAGTAATCTAAATTTTGAATCATCAGTTTTTTAATGAAAATGTACTTAAGTCACATAAGAATACAATTTTCATAACAATATATGCAAGAGTCAAAGAAATGAACCCTATTTTGATATTTCTGAATTTATTTATCACATTGTTAAACAAGGTTACTCTAAATGAAACAGTAACAGATGTCCTTAATTTTCATATGATAAATCTCATAAAACTTTTTGTTAATCTTTCCAAAACTTGAGAATGTGACTCCAATGACTGCACATGAAGTCACACTAAATGATATTGACTAAAAACAATAAGCACTTACTATTTCTCACTCTTGCAATGAGTCACCTAGATAGCTGTGCTAATCTAAGTCCAGGCTTGGCTGATTTTGGCCTGGCTTGCTCATATGTGTGTGATCAGCTGACAGGATGGAGAACCTTGCTCTCAACTGTGGTTTGTTAGGGGTATGATGTGGGGAAAGAGTGGCTCGACTCTATATTTCATTTTCTATCAGTTTATTCTACGTTTGATCAGATGGCAGGTTTACAGGATTACAAGAGCATGTGTAAAAACCATACGTCTTCTCAAATGTTTGGAACTGGCATAACATCACTGTCTTATTCATAGAAATTTGCAAGTGCAGCTTATGTTCAAAAAGTGGATAAATAGACTCCAATACTTGTGTGAAGATCTGAAAAATCACATTAGCAAAGGTCAGAGATACAGAGAGGACTGGAGAATCTAGGACATGTGTGTATTTTTTTCCCAAAATAATGTCATTATACAGATTTTTAAAATATATTGTCTTTCAGTCCACGAAATGTGATGTTTAAGTCTTGCTTATAGCTTTACTTTTTTTTTCTTTTTTCCTTAATAAGCCAGCATTTTTTCCCATGATCTACCATCTAATTTATTTTGTTACTGCAGAAGGCTGATTTAATTCCTTTCAGGTGAATTTTATTTAAATACCTGTGTCTTCTCCTTTTAAAAACTCTTCCAAAAATTCACAGGAACAGATACATATAACATAAAAACCTCTCAGGACTGTCCCATTCTATTTCTCCCACTCTCGAGAAACATTTGTTCAGGATACTGCATTTGAAGAGCTAAGCAAATCCCCGTCTTCCATAAAAAGCTCAGTGGAGTCTGCTTCCCCTACCCCAATTATCCAGATATTTAATGTCTGAAGTGGCTGGAAATTTCCCCAAAATGATTTTTCCTATGAAGTACTGCTTGAGCCAAAGGCATCTTCTACATACCTTACATTTAAAAGAAGATACCTATTTACTTATAATTTGCAAACAAAAGGCAGCTCATTTCCTGGCTCTAGAGAACTTGTTTGTGTGACATGCTAAGATTCTCATATCTACTTCTATTTCCTGTGGCACCAGAACCTGGAGAAAATCTATTGCTTTATTCCCCAGACACCTCAAAACAAGCAATATTTAGAAACATTTTAGATGAAATAACTAAACGTTTAAATGCCTCCTCTCTGTGTTCTGTGATCTTCCCATAATCTCCAAAATTTGTTGTATAATAAGGAATCATAGCAGAAGTTAACTTTTTAATTTATTTAAAAATATATTTCTTAAGTGTCTTCCTGTCCCTTGCCTCTACAAGGCATAACAACCCTAATGACCAAACCACCCTGGAAAGGCAGTAAGATCCTGGCTTCAAGTCCCACTGTTATGTGGTTATCTTCTGCCAAGGGTGTTAGATGAATTGTATATCTTCATAGATATTAAGGATAGGACAACAGATATTGGGGGTTGTTCTCTCAGTGTCCCCAGAAGCAGCTATATCTTGGGCTAGACCAGTATTATTAGCGTTTCTAAAGTTTTTGCCCAAATCGCACATCCCAGATAAACATATATAATATCTCCTATTCACAGCATTACCTCATCTTTGCTTTGGATTATTGTATAGTTTTCACTATGACATCCAGAGTTCAGCATTCACTTAACAAACCATATTTCCACCAAGTTCTTGTTTCTATTTTTTCTATTACCACTGATATTTCCTTAGATCATATTTTAATTATTTCATACTCATATCATTCACTGGCCTCTAAATTGGTCTTCCTATTTATAGACTTGTCCTTTTATATTTGCCAATCACACAGTCACTAACATAATATTTACAAAAAAATCAACTTACATTTATATATTTGTTTGACATGCATAAACACCTCTGGAAGGATATACTGGGAATTTTGTATATGACTGAGAGAAAGGGAGAGAAAATGGACTATGTGAAAGGATTACTTATTTTAAAAAATATTAAATTAAATAAGTGTAGACTAATGATTATAACTATGTTAAAGCTATCATAAACACATTACTCCTCAGTGTGTAAATGCAAGTAACTCCCAGTCACCTGGGTACATGTTCAAGTTCCTAATAATGGCATCCAAGTGCATCTTACTAGCTTAGTTCCTCTCCACTTTTCTGTAAAAATTTAAGGTTCATAAATATCTATCTATCTATATATCATCTTAGTTTGTTGGTGTTTTTTGACAAATACTACATACTAGTAGGACTAATCTGCAAACATTCATTTTCTCACAGTGTTGTGTTTTGAATTGTTCACCCCAGTTTGGACATGTTCTTTGTCTTGGTCCATATTCTGATGAGTGTGGACCCACTGTAGAAAAAATATCTTCAATATGATACTTCAGTTAAGGTTGTCTCAATTGATTTCTGGATAGCCTTTAATCCGGATTTCGGGAGTCTTATATAAACGCAATGAAATTCTTTGCAGAGAGAAAACACCAAGGGGAGTAGCCAGAATCTGGTGTTCAATAGAACTCTAAAGAGAAAAATCAAGACACCTCCATGACATTTGTCATGAGGTGGAAAAGCTAAGGACCCGTACTGGATGGCAGGCAGTCCCAGAAGGGCACAGTCTTTAAGGAGAAAGCATTATCTTGCTTTCACCTTAATATTCAACTTTTCTTAACCTCAAACCATGAGCCAATTTTGTTTTAGCAGTGAGCAAACTACATTACATAGTTTTGAAGGCTAGATGTGCAACATGATATCAACAAGCCAAGTTTTTCCCTGTAGTCTCTAGGGTCCTACTGAAGGCAATCTTCCACCTCATGGAGAGTTCTCTTTGGCTCCTCCTGGTTTCTTCTGACATCTAATGTCTGAAATTTTTCTATTTATAAGGCTTTATGAAAAGTCATAGGGATTAAGGCCCACCTTTATAAAGTTTGCCCACACCAAATAGGATCTTTGAAAATGTTATTCACAGATAAGTCCATTGACTGACATACTTCAAGATATTCAGAGAAACACAAAAATGGATACACAGCTACTAGATGCAGATTAAGTCTTGAACATGTCTCTTGTGGGAACATAATTCAATTTCCAGTGCTCTATATCTGCACGTTTGTGCAACGTCTCATCAACTGAAGTGAATTTATCCATCAAAAATGCTGATATAAACATAATAGAAACATAAGTATAATGATTAAGAGCATGAAAAAAACTGTCTAAAACTAAGTGGAAAAAAGGAGGAATGAAATGGCATCTATACTGTGACATCAATTTTGGGAAAAAAAGTGTATTGTAAAGTAAAATAACTGGAAACAAATATATGGAAATGATAAATGCTCATTGTTTTAATATACAAATTAAAACAAACAAATCCAATAACCTGCTGAATGTGAGCTCTAACTCCTCTAAGCAAGTTCATAATCTTTGGCAGTCAAAATGTCTGCTCATCATCCATTCTTCACTCATTTCTCAGAACAGAGTATGTTGTATTTACCTTTTTATACATTTATTTGGCTTTCTTTTCTCCTAGAGTGTAGGTTCCTGGAGATCAGAAACTATTTCTCCTTCACCTTTGTGTTCTCTCCCCCATTTCTGTGATGACCCATGAGTGCATGGTACTAAGTTTTATTGAAACAGATTCAGAGCCTTGTTTTCTTCATCTGAAACATTTGAGACATCTATAATGCTCTTTATACTAGGAGTAAGAACACGACCATTGCTTGACTCCATATATTATTTGCTGCATCCAGGCCTGGGTTTCCAGTCTTACCTGATCTAGTCTTCTTGTTTTTCTTCATTCCTGTTCAGGTCTTCCATCTTTTGTGAAAGAATCAAATAATCATGAATTGAAAAGCATTCATACTTTGAGTGAGCTATGAAAATTCATTTTAAAATGTGTAATAAAATGTGGCCTCAATATTTCTTCTTTTTCCTCAGAGACCTGAATCCAAATTATATTTCATTGATTAAAATATATATTTTCATCTATTACAACATCTCTCAGATTGGATATATTTTAAAATTAAGAATGAAAATTCCTTATGCCATAGTTTGATTAATGAGTTTTTTTTTTTTTTAGATATGTTTAATAATGTTGAATTTTATGACAGTTTAAACATGAATTGGTAATGGACATTGGGAAGAAGTGCCACAGTGAGAAATATATCAGAGATAGTGGTCCTGACACTTGGTCACAATTTTCCCATATATTTAATTCACATATTCATGTGTTTGCTAAGAACTAATTAGAGAACTAGTTGAGATTTATTCTTTCCAGTTTCATGTCTTTCAAAATCATTATTTTTGATGAAATTTTGACCACAAGAATTTTGTGGGGTTTGTCTAAAATCACAGGTAGTGGCTGACACAGGCAAAACTTGCCATAGAATCTGTAGGGCTTTTTGTTTTGTTTTCCTTAGTTTTTTGTTTGTTTTGTATATTCCTCAGCTAAATATTGTTCATTATTTTAACACAATGTAAAAACAAACAAACAAACAAAAACTCACTTTCAAAGCTGATATTTATGTCACAGGCATAAATTAAAAATATTTTGGTTTTGTTTCCAGACCATTGACATAAAGTGATCGCAATAAAGTTAGTTTGAAATTTTTTGGTTTCTTAGTACACGTAAAACTTTATGTTTACACTACACTCAAATCTATTAAGCATGCAATAGCATTATGTCTCAAAAATGTACATACCTCAGTTCAAATGTGACACAGACAAATGAAGTGAGCACACATACTTATGGAAAAATGGCATAGACAGATTGTTTAACACAAGGTTGACACAAAAGTTCAATTTGTAAAAACACCTGATATTTGCAAAAAACCATAAAACAAAATGCAGTAAAATAAGTTATGACGATAATGATTTCAGGAGTTTTAAGTATGGTTTGCTCTAAGCCTATAATGTCCTGAATTACCTCTAATTTCTACATTTGTCAAAGTGGTTCTGATTATAATCAAATCACATAAGGTGATACCAAAAGAATTTAACTACTAGGTGTATGGGAACAAAATTTCAGAATATGGATCATTTTAAACATGAAGTCTGTTTCATTAATTCTTAAACAAGTTTTGTATTGTAACATTTCAGTTAATGTTTAAATTTTGAACATCCTTTTTTGCTGGTTAATGACTTTTCTTTTCAAAAGCAAATTTTAGTCTGAGATGAGCAAATACTAATGTGGTTAAATGATTCTACTAAGTGGAAGAACTTGAGGTGGAGAGGGAAGAAAAGTGAAAGGGAGGATTAAAAAGATGTGGAGAATTCCTTCTTTTTTTCCAGCTACTGTTTACATGAATCCAGCAAAAATAGACAATTGTCTTTGGCTGTCAGCTTCTCATCATTTCACCACTCTCTTCAGATGTGGGAACAGCAGCCTTGGTGTTCACACACTCTGTTGGGACATGCCACCAGAAGTCTGAACACTGCTGAAGTCTAACCCATTCTCAGAGGCTCAGACACCCTGAGAGGCACGATGTTTCCAAAAGGACTAAACAGCAGTTGAGTGGGGAGTTTCATCCAAGCTCTGAGATTTAGGTAACAATAGCTCATTCCTACTTTCTCCCAATATCAAGTATAATAGCTGTTTCCTGCAGTTAATAATCCTTAAATTAATACAGTACCCCCTTTGTGCTCTTCAAGCATTTCAACACCTAAAATTTCATACATTTAATCCCCCATGGATATTTTTTAGTGAGTAAAGTCTAAATTATATAAAACTCATGACAGCATGGGACAATTTTAAGCCAATTCACAATTCTTGAAAAGCAATGTAGTGCTCTAAGCTCATATACTAAGTTTGAGTGCATACTATTTATTCATCAGTATTTATTAATTCATCAATTTATTGAAATGAAAAATTAATAGACACGATACTATGCCAATGATAGATAAAAGAAAAAGAGAAATAAAACCCAGACCTCAAAGACTTCACTGAATGGACATTAACAAAGTATCTCCTTTGTTCCAGTGAGTTGTCATATGTTAAATATGTTGTCATAATTTGTTCTTAATATAATGCTGTGATATTGGTGATAATATCCAATATTTCAAGTTTAGGAAACTAAGATTAATAGAGTTTCAATGATTTCCCAATTAAAAAAAAAAACAGGCAGGACAACAATCCATGATTTCATGAAAACAAGCTTATTACTTTTCTCACATTATTATGGGAATAAGGTGCAAATCTGCTTTTTAGAAAAGTAAATGTTATGTGGAAATAAACAGGAAATATAATAGAAGTACAATTAAACTATCAATTGTTGCATGTTAAATGTGACTGAGTAAAAGGTAAGACTTAGGCTTGTAGAGAAGGGGTAATGAAAGCACAGTTCAGCAAGAGCAAAGACAATGCAAAAAAGATGAGCAGAGCCTAGGAAGTGCACAAAGATCAAATTCTAAGCTCCATGAAAATTTAATCCACTATGGAAACATCATAGAGTTAACTATGAAGACAAGAAGTAAAAAATACAGTGAGAAGAGTCATAAATAATGTTTCTGATAATAATGGTTACATAAATGATTACAAACATATATATTTGGGAAAAGTGAAATGAAATTTTGAAAAGAATCATAGTTTCCATAACAGATACTACACAAAGTGTAGGTCCCTTGAGTTTTTCATTAGATAGCAAACTACATGCCTGTGTATTACCAACGCCATTTCCCATATCCAGTTATAACAAATCAGGTAGGAAAAAAGCAAAAATGTGGTATGAATATTTTGAAATATGTGCAATCCTACTGTGGGAATTGAAGAGGCACAGAAATAGGAGAATCAAAAACACTCATTGAAAGCTACCTAGATCCTTACTATTCTCTCCACTGTAATACAGCCATTCACCTACTCAACCATCCACCACCTTCCATTTTGGAAACCTGAGTCCTCTTTATAAAGCATCCTCTAAAAAGATATTTAATAGCCCACCATTTTCATGAGAGCTGCTTTCACGTCCTTGTGCCTCAGGTTGTAGATCAGGGGGTTCAGCACAGGAATCACTACAGTATAGAACACTATGGCCAATTTATCAGTTTCCAGACTGTAGTCAGAATTTGTCTTACAATAAATGAAGAAGACTGTTCAATGGAAGATATCAATGGCCATGGGGTGGGAGGCACAATTGGAAAAGGCTTTGCATCTTCCTTCTGAAGAGCACATCCTCAGAATGGTGATGAGAATAAACAAATAGGAGGTGAGGATGATCAGGATGGTGATGATCTCTTTCAAAGTGGCCACAATGATCAAGAGCAGTTCATTCACAGACACGTCAGAGCAAGCAAGTGATAAGAGAGAGGGTAGATTACAGAAGTGATTAATTACATTTGATCTATAGGACTGGATATGAAGAGCTAACCATATGTGTATCACAGAACATGCTGTTGCACAGATGTAACAGGCAGACACTAGTCCCAAAGAGAGCTTCTGGGACATGATCACCATGTACAGCAGTGGGTAACAGATGGCCACAAAGTGGTTATAGGCCATCATGGACAGCAGGATGACCTCTGTGACTAAACATGTGCAAAACAAGTAGAGTTGTAGAGTGCATGCCAGGAAGGAAATAGCTTTTTCCTTATCTAAGATATTGGCCAGCATCTTTGTTACAATGGTGGTGGAGTAGCAGTAATCTACAAAAGACAAGTGGCTCAGGAAAAAGTAATGGGTGTGTGCAGCTGAGAGCTGGCCTGGATCACTATATCTTGCCCAGGTTGTCCATCACTATGACTCCATAGATGAGAAGGAAGACCAGGAAGAGGAAGACCTTCAGCTCAGGGACCTCTGACAATACCACGAGAATGAACTCTGACACAGTGCTACAGTTTCCCTTGTCCATGTCCCCATGTCCCCACTTTATTTGGGATTGGGAAAAAAAAACCCAGAAACTAAAAGTCATTCTCCATTATAGAATTAACATTCATTTTTTGCTTTCTCTTGAAAATAGAAATGAGAATAATTAGAAAAGTTAATTTTGGCAGTAAAGAATAGTACATGCGTCTCTGAAGTTTAGGAGGAGGTCAGAAATAGTAGAATACAGATGCTTAAAGCTCTCAATTTAATTGAAAGATCACACAAGTTCATTAAAAATGTAAAGAATTACAAAAGCCTAAAAGATTCTTTAAATTTATCTTCCACAATTGACAGATTTGACATTAAATCATTAGAAGTTATAGTATTATTTATTAGCTTTCTTGCTCCATGTTTACAAATCTATTTTCCACACAAGTCCTTCAATCAATTATCCAAATCTGGGATAGTAGAAAATAACAATTATACAATATAATAAACTTCCCTGTGTTATCTATTTTTTTTAAATAAATTTATGTTTATTGGAAAGTGATAAAATACAGAGAGAAAAGTGAAGGAGGAGAGAGGTGGGATGATGGGGACTTATCTCAATTTTAAGTAAAGAGGGTCATGGTCAGAGAAGGCCTCACTGGTCACATGACTATTTTTTTTTTTATGTGATTTTTTTTTTTTTTAATTTTTATTGTGGGTAAAAACAAAAATTCTCACAATACATACAAACATTTGCAAAATGATATATAAATATACATGCATATATGTGTATTTGCTTACAAAAAAGTTACATATATATATACACATATATTTTAAGAGGTGCTTAGATTACCCAAAATATTACATGGAACCCACCGGGATTCCTATGTTTCCCACCTCCCACATCTCCCACCACCTCCCACACAAACATCTCCCACAAGTGTGGCCCACCACCCTCAATGAACTTACACATCCTGGAGCCTTGCCACCAACCATAGACCACAGTTCACACCATAGACCACACTCTCTCGCACTCAGTTCTGAGTGGTGTGTGCTGATTTAAAATGGCCTACATCCATTGCCACAACGGTACTCAGGACAACCTCTAACTCCCAAAGAAGCCCCTGTATTTCAACTGCTCATCCCCTCCCTACCCCAAAAGTGTCAAGTGGCCACTGGCTCCACCTCATTGTTATAATTTCTTCCATTGCTAGAATCACCATATGTGAACAAGAGAATACCATCAAGTCTACTCTAGTCCATAGTTCTTCCCCCAATCCTGAGGGGACAGGGATGTTGATGACCACTCCAACTGCAAGTGAGAGAGGGCTTATATCCCATGGATATGCTGGGTGGGATGATCCTGCCTGCAGATGCAGGCCCTTTCCATTCCCTGGGATGGCCATTGCCCATTGTTGTCTCCTCACCAGGTGACTTGGATGAATCCATTGAGCTGTAGGGTAGGAGTTGCAGCTCCACGGAGATTTCATGCACACCTGGCACATAGGTAGGCCGGAGGCTCCAGTCTCTGAAGTATACCTAAAAACTCCAGCATCACAAATAGGTTTGAATAGAAGGGACAGGTGAACCATGTGCAGGGAGGACTTATTTGAGTCCAATTCTGTCACTCTCAGGAGCAGAGATTCCAAAATAGAGCCCACTGATAAGGCATCAGTCTCTGGGGCTATCCCCCCTTATATAGGACCTGGGTGTCTCCAGAGCTCTCAGGAATCCCTCTGTGTGGGGTGATGGGCATTTAGATGTTCTATGAGCTCCTACTGAGGTGTGCGTAAGAGTTACATGTGGGATGACCTCCCGACTCTCTTTGAAGTCTCTTAGCCACTTGAACTCATTTGTCTTTACCGTTTCCCCCTTTTATTCAAGGTCTTTTTCCAGTTGTGTTGCCAGTTGGCACTTGGTATTAATCCCTCATTGCCACGGAGGCTTATCCCCGGGAGTCATGTCCCACGTTGGGGGGAAGGTAATGCAATCATATGCTGAGTTTGGCTTAGAGAGAGGCCACATTTGAGCAACAAGGAGGCTCTCAGGTGGCAACCCTCAGGCACCCCACAACTGCAGGCTAAGTCTGATTTACAAGAGCAGAGACTCACAAGGGTAGTCATCAATTAAAAAAAAAACACATCAGTGGGTCATCCTATTTTGACAGGCACTGTTCCTACACTCAGAGGACTTTTGCTGCTCCCTTGGAGACTGTGACAGAGCTCTCCAGGCTAGGAATTCAGATTCCCTCATTTATTGTATGATTATCCACCCATCGTGACCATGCCCCATCCCCCGATCCTTTGAACGATTTTGTATATCTTTCATGTATATTCAGTTGAACCAACCCCCACAAAACCCCCGCAGACACCCCCCACAATAATCCCCCGCAGTACCCATTGTAACCCTTCTGTGATCCAAATCCTCCACAAACATTTAGTCCATAAAATAATCAAATACACTTACTAGGAAAAAGAAACAAGTGTGATAAGCTTACATGCAAGAGACAAACATAAGGAAACTCAGGGGGAGAAAAAAAGAGAAGGAAAAAAAACAAATAATCAAACAAAGAACAAAACAAAATAAAATATAATTAGTGGATTGGGACATTCAAAAAATGGGCAAAAAAGCAAAGGAAATGCCTTTAAAATATATATATATATATATATATATATATATATATTCATTTTTTTTCCTTTCTCCTTTCTTTTTTTTTTCTGCCTTTTATCACGGTGTTATGGGATGTCTGGTGTGCCATGACACCTTCCTCCTCTCAATCCCCAGACTCCCAATTTTTCATTTAATTTTCAAAGAAGTTTAAGGTCACAGCAAAGTCACACACGAGGTGCCGGAGACTCCCAGATACCAAACCACCCCCCCTTCCCCACCCCATATTAACCGACCCCCCTTTTTTTTGGTTGTTAGCATTGTTATAACTGTTATACAGATAGCAAAATATAGCACCTAAACATTGTCAGTGATTTACAGTATAGTTTACAATTTAGATGATACAGTTTAATAATTTTGATGATATTTACCATGTCCTGTGTCCATTACTGTAAGGTAATGAAAAACCTTCCCCATGAACACCAACCCATTAGATCTTGACTGTTCCCTTCCCCCCAGCCCCGCAGGGCCTGTGATACCCCCCTCTCCCAACCCATGGAATGTCAAGATTCACAGTTACATGCCCTGGGGATTTGAACCTGCCCTTCCTAATCCACCCACCCCCCAGTGCTGCACCACCAAACCCAGGAACACCACGACTCATCTTCTCCATTCCCCAACATGCAACCACACTCTATCCCTTTACAATAGATTATGTCCATATGGGTGATGGCTCAAAGCCTGCTCTTCTCTTACTCTCCTTTGTTAACCTATCTTTCAGACAATAGTTCTCAGAGACTGCTCACTTTCCTCAGTTCATATCAGTGAGGTCATATACTGTTCATCCTTCAGTGCCTGGCTTGCTTCACTCAACATAAGGTCTTCAAGATTCATCCATGTGTTAGCACGTTGTTCCTTCTTTCAGCTGAGTAATATTCCATTGTATGTATGTACCATATTTTTCTTATCCATTCGTCTGTTGATGGGCACCGGGGCTGATTCCAACTTTTGTTAGTGGTGAACAATGCTGCTATGAACATTGGTGTACATATAACTGTTTGTATTTTTTGTTTTCAGTTTTTCTGGGTATATACCCAGCAGTGGAATTGCTGGATCATACAGAAGATCTATTGCTAGTTTTCTGAGGAACTGCCAAGCTGTCCTCCACAGTGGCTGGACCATACCGCAGTCCCACCAACAGTGGATGAGGGTTCCTATTCCTCCACATCCTCTCCAACATTTAGGGTCTCCTGTTTTTTTAATAGCTGCCATTCTGATGGGTGTAAGATGGTATCTCAT
>JAKSZT010054271.1:5751549-5771883 GCA_026826555.1 Tolypeutes matacus | reverse complement strand
CATCCATTGCCACAACAGTACTCAGGACAACCTCCAACTCCCAAAGAAGCCCCTGTATTTCAACTGCTCATCCCCTCCCTACCCAAAAACTGTCAAGTGGCCACTGGCTCCACCTCAGTGCCTTTTTAAAAGGGTTGTTTATCTTTTTATTTTCAAGGTGTAGAATTTCTTTATATATGCAGGATATTAGGCTCCTATCAGATATATGGTTGCTGAATATTTTTTCCCATTGGGTAGGCTGCCTTTTTATTTTCTTAATAACATCCTTCGAGGTGCAGAAGTTTTTAATTTTGAGGAGATCCCATTTATCAAATTTTTATCTTGCTGCTTGTGCTTTGGCTGTGAAGTTCATGAAATCATTTCCTATTACAAGGTCCTGTAGATGCTTCCCTACATTATCTTCCAAGGTTTTTATGGTTTTGGCTCTTATATTTAGATCTTTGATCCCTCTTGAGTTGATTTTTGTATAAGGTGTGAGATGGTATTCTTCTCTCATTCTTTTGGATATGGATATCCAGTTCTCCAAGCACCACTTGTTAAAGAGGCCACTCTCTCCCAACTGAGGGGGCTTCGTGGCCTAGTCAAATATCAGATGACTGTATATGCGAGGATCTATATCAGAATTCTCAATTCGGTTCCATTGGTCAGTAGGTCTATCCTTGTGCCAATACCACGCAGTTTTGATCACTGTAGCTTTGTGGTATGTTTTAAAGTCAGGTAATGTGATACCTCCAACTTCACTTTTCTTTTTCAATATGTCTTTGGCAATTCGGGGCCTCTTGCCTCTCCAAATATATTTTGTGGTTAGTTTTTCCAGTTCCTTAAAAAATATATTGTTGACTTTTATTGGGATTGCATTAAATCTGTAGATTAGTTTGGGTAGGATAGACATCTTGATGATGTTTAGTCTTCTCATCCATGAACAGGGAATATTTTTCCATTTATTTAAGACTTCTTTGATTTCCTTTAACAGTGTTCTGTAGTTTTCTCTATATAAGTCCCTTACATCTTTAGTTAAATTTATTCCTAGGTATTTGATTCTTTTTTTTACCATTGTAAATGGTATTTTTTCCCGATTTCCTCCTCAGTTTGCTGGTTATTGCTGTACAGACATGCTACTGATTTTTGAGCGTTGATCTTATAGCCTGCAACATTACTGAACTCCTTTATAAGTTCTAGAAGCCTTGTTGTCGATTTCTCAGGGCTTTCTATGAATAGGATCATGTCATCTGCAAATAATGAAATTTTTACTTCTTCTTTTCCAATCTGGATGCCTTTTATGTCCTTTTCTTGTCTCAGTGCTTATGCAAGTACTTCTAAGTCAATGTTAAATAGGAGTGGTGATAGTGGGCATCCTTGTCTTGTTCCCGATCTCAGAGGGAATGCTTTTATGATTTCACCGTTGAAAATGATGTTAGCTTTGTGTTTTTCATATATACCCTTTATCATTTTCAGAAAGTTTCCATCTATTCCTATTTTTTGTAGTGTTTTTCTGAGTAAAGAGTGCAGTATTTTGTGGAATGCTCTTTCGGCATCTATAGAGATGATCATGTGATTTTTTTCTTTCAGTCTGTTTATGTGGTGTATTACATTGATTGATTTTCTTATATTGAACCATCCTTGCATACCTGGGATGAAACCCACTTGGTCATGGTGTATAATCCTTTTGATATGTTGTTGAATGTGATTAGCAAGTATTTTGTTAAGGATTCTAGCATCTAGGTTCATTAGAGAAATTGGTCTGTAATTTTCCTTTCTTGTGGTATCTTTATTTGGTTTTGGTATTAGGGTAATGTTGGCATCATAGATTGAGTTAGGTAATATTCCTTCTACTTCTATTTTTTGGAAGAGCTTAAGTAGAATTGGTGTTAGCTCTTTCCGGAATGTTTGGTAGAATTCAGCTGTGAAGCCATCTGGTCCTGGACTCTTATTAGTTGGGAGGTTTTTAATGACTGAGTCTATCTCTTTACTTGTAATTGGACTGTTGAGTTCATCTATTTCTTCTTTCATCAATGTCGGCTGTTTGTGGGTTTCTAGAAACTTGTCCATTTCCTCTAAATTGTCATTCTTGTTGGCATATAATTTTTCAAAGTATCCTCTTATGATACTCTTTATTTCGGTGGGGTCAGTAGTGATATCACCTTGCTCATTCCTTATTTTATGTATTTGCATCTGTTCTCTCTTTTTCTTTGTTAGTCTGGCTAAGCGTTTGCCAATTTTGTTGATATTCTCGAAGAACCAGCTTTTGGTTTTGTTTATTGTTTCCAGTGCTTTCTTATTCTCTATTTCATTTAGTTCTGCTCTAATCTTTGTTATTTCCTGCTTTCTAATTCCTTTAGGTTTAGTTTGTTGTTGTTTTTCCAACTCCTCCACGTGTGCAGTTAGGTCTTCAATTTTAGCTCTTTCTTCTTTATTTAATATGAATTTATAGCTATGAACTTCCCTCTCAGGACTGCTTTCACTGCATCCCATAGGTTTTGATATGTTGTGTTGTCGTTTTCATTAGTTTCAAGGTAGTTACTGATTTCTTTTGTAATTTCCTCTTTGACCCACTGTTTGTCTAAGAGTGTGTTGTTTAACTTCCATATCCTTGTGCCTAACCTGTTTCTCTGGCCCTTAGTGATTTCCAACTTCATTCCGTTGTGGTCAGAGAAATTACTTTGTATAATCTCAATCTTTCTGAATTCATTGAGTGTTGTTTTGTGGCCTAGCATGTGGTCTATTTTGGAGTATGTTCCATGTGCCCTCGAGAAGAATGTAAATCCCGCTGTATTTGGGTGTAGTGTTCTGTATATGTCTATTAAGTCCAAATCTTCTAATGTATTGTTGAGTGTCTTAGTTTCTTTATTGATTCTCTGCCTAGATTTTCCAGCCATTGACTTTCAGCCTCCTTGAATCCCTGGGTCAAAGGTGGGTTTCTTGTAGACAGCATATAGATGGATCATATTTTCTTATCCATTCTGCCAATCTGTGTCTTTTTTTTTTTTAATTTATTTTTATTGTGGGTAAAAATCAAAATTCTCACAATACATACAAACATTTGCAAAATGATATATAAATATATATGCATATATGTGTATTTGCTTACAAAAATGTTATTTATAATCTGTGTCTTTTGATTGGTGAATTTAATCCATTAACATTTAGTGTTATTACTCGTAACGAATTTCTTACTTCAGCCATTTTTTCTTTGGGTTAATGTATGTCATATGTTGTTTTGTTTCTCTTTTTGACTTTTCAGTTGTTTTTAAACTCTCTCCAACTCTCTCTCCTTTGTTTTTTTGTTTCAACTTGTAGAGATTCCTTTAGTATTTCTTGAAGTGCTGGTTTCTTCTTGACATACTCTCTTAATTGCTGTTTATCTGTGAATATTTTGAACTCTCCATCATTTTTGAATGCCAATTTTGCTGAATAGAGAATTTGTGGCTGGAAGTTTTTTTCTTTTAGTGTTTTGACTATGACATACCACTGACTTCTTGCCTCCATGGTTTCAGCTGAGAAATCAGCACTTAATCTTATTGTGCTTCCCTTGTATGTGATGGTTCTCTTTTCTCTTGCTGCCTTGATAATTTTCTCTTTGTCTTGAGCATTGGACAATTTGACAAGTATATGTCTTGGAGTTGGCCTGTTGGGATTTATACTATTTGGGGTGCGCTGTGCTTCCTGGATCTGCCCATCCATCTCTCTCAATAGAGTTGGGACGTTTTCAGCCATAACTTCCTTCAACACTTCTTCTGTTCCCTTTCCCTTCTCTTCTCCTTCAGGGATGCCCATAATGCGTAGGTTTGTGCGTTTTGTATTATCAGTTAATGCCCTGAGACCATGCTGGATTTTTTCTATCTTTTTGTCTATCTTTTCTACAATCTCTTTGATTTCAACTGTATTGTCTTCCATATCACTAATTCTTTCCTCTGCCTGTTCAAATCTGCTGCCATGTGAGTCCAGCGTCTTTTACATTTCTTGACTTGTGCCTTTGTTCACCATCATATCTATTACCTTTTCAGGCATGTTAGCTATTTCTTCAGTATGTTCTCCCAGTGTCTACTTTATATCCTTAATCTCTTCCTTCAGTTCTTTAAGTTGGTCCATGATATTTGTTTGGATAGCTTTGATTAGTTGTTCGATGTTCTGCATTGCTTCCTGGTTTTTATTTTGTGCATTGGACTGGTCCATGTTTTCCAGTTTCTCAGAATCATTTGTATTTTTCTGTTGCCCTGTGGTCGTCATATTATCTTGATGGGTTTGTTCAGTTGATTAGCTTTTCTCTATGCTCTAGAATTTTATTTAGCTGTTGGTTCTGCGTGTGAGTTAAGTTTTCTCTTTGGCAGTTTTTCTTCTTATTTTATTTCCTTGCTTCTTTCTATGTTCCCTTGAAGGCAAAAGGTTAGGGCCAGAGGAATCAAAAGATGTAAGGAAGGCAGAAGGATAATAGAAATATTGATAAAACTTAGAAGAGGGGCAAAATGAGACTTAAGGAGATGGATATTTAACTTTAGTAGGCAGTGTAGAGTACTAGGAAAAAATATGGAGTTCCTACAATCGACTGGGAAAACAAATGGAGGAATATATATATATAGTGATTTAGAAGGCTAGAATTCTGAGGAGGGAGAGAAATAGTAAATAAAGGTCTGAAAGGAAAAAGTTAATACTAATAAAAAATAAAAATAAAAAAAAAGAAGAAGAAAACAAAATAGATGGAATAGAAATTGACACCCTTAAGTTGTGGGCCTATGAAAAAATGTCTCTAAGAGCCACAACAGAAAACAGAAGGCAGAAAGATGCAGGAAGGATAAGTTATAGTTTGTAATACAGAAGCAATATATCCAGCGAGTGGGAAATTACTGAATAAGAAGCCCAGCAAAGAAGCGACAAGCTGCCAGCACCTATTTAAAAAAATAATAATAATAGAAAGAAAAAGGAAGGGGGGGAGGAAAGAGGAAATAATAGCAATAGACCAGAAAGTAACAGAGAGAAACCAAAGATCCACACAGGGAAGCAGTCAAACAGAGCTAAGGGGGGTCAATGCTTCCCCTAGGGTCCATGTGGATCCTTCCTGCCTACTTGTGTTTATCAATCAATTTCCCCACTGGGTTCTATATGCAGGTCCTGAAGCAGCTTTTAGCTATTAAACTAAATTAAAAAGAATTTATTTTTCATTTGTTGAGGTGACCTCACTTTTTTTTTTTTTTTTTTTAGCCAAATGCAGGACCCAAAATAATTCCTCCTCTAGACCAACCCCCTTACGGAAGGGACCCTAGCTGGGCCCGTGGAAATTAATCAAGCACGTCCCACTTTCCAGACTCCCCAGGTTAGCTGAAGCTCTGATGTTAGTCAGTGAGGAGTGCTAAAGACGGCAGATCCCGCCCCTTCTGGCGCCGAGCTCCAGCGTCACCGGGATGCTCAGTAAATCAGTTTGAGTGCAGATTCCCGTCTGCTCTCAGCCTAATGGTGCTTCACGTTGGCTTATCTGCTCCCCAAAGCTATGGGGCGGTGCAGGCAGCCAGATTGATGTCTAAAAATATAAAATACCCTTCCCTTTCTTCCAACAGAACCTTCCCTTTTTTGGGAAGTGTCCCTTCTTCCTGGCTCCGCAGCGGCCTGGGTCTTATCCCTGGGTGGCTAGAGAAATCAGCTCCTTTCCCCGGCCAAAATCCCCGCTCCAGTTCACTGGATGCTGATTAACTCGTTTGTTCTGTTCACACAAGGTCCAAGGGGCACCAGGCAGCCAGATCCCCAGAAAATAAAACTTTTTCGCCCCGCCCGCGGCTCCAAATGGCCGTTTTATTTAATTTTTTTTTTTTCTCTAACCGCGGGGCTCAGCCGCCCATGCCAACCTCCACAGGCAGCCTCAAAACTCACCATTCCGTCCATGCCACCGATCCGCACAGATAGATGTCCCAAGCTTCTCACTCCACGCGTGCACAGCACAGACCCCCGGGCAGGACCCCGTCCACAATCCGCCTTGCTCTGGGAGCTTGCAGTGTGTGCCCTCCTACACTAACGCCATCTTAGCCGCCTATCCCTGTGTTAACTATTGATATGATAGGATAAATACTTAAGACTTCTAATCCATCAGTTTTTATTTTGTACTGATATCCTTAGATGTAGAAAGGAACTTTGGTACTCTCTAGCATTTTTACTTAAACATTAGAATAATGATTTTATACATTATGCTCTTCAGTGTTGGTGAGGGTTTAGGAAATTGATAATATTAGGTATCTTCCTGTAAATATGAACCTTCATGTAAATATGACCATATAGCCTTTAAAAGACATTTTTGCTTCTTTGGGATTTGGAGGTTGTCCTGAGTACCTTTGTGGCAACGGATGTAGGCCATTTAAATCAGCACACACAACTCAGAACTGTGTGGGAGAGCGTGTTGTCTACGGGGTGAACTGTGGTCTATGGTTGGTGGCAAGGCTCCAGGATGTATAAGTCCATTGAGGGTGGTGGGCCACACTTTTGGGAGATGTTTGTGTGGGATGTGGTGGGAGGTGTGGGAGGTGGGCAACATGGGAATCCCAGTGGGTTCTGTGTAATATTTTGGGTATCTAAGCACCTCTTAAAATATATTTATATATATACATAAATAACATATCTGTAAACAAATGCACATATATGCATATATATTTATATATCATTTTGCAAAGGTTGGTATGTATTGTGAAAATTTTGATTTTTACCCACAATAAAAAAAAAAAATAATAATAAAAAGACATTTTTGAGAAATTAATTTCACTGCTTCCAATCTCTTTCAAGAATCGATAAAACATGTCAATGAGAATTATTAATAAAAATGTCTACTGATGCAGTGAAGCATCATTTTTTATATTAAAACTTCTAAGAAACCTAGATGTTAAATAAGAGAGAAAAAGTCAGAAGTATGGCACGTATAAATAATGGAAAACTAAGTAGCTATTAAAATGATACATTTGAAGAAATTTTAGTGACCTGAAAAATCACTGTAATAAAATTTCAAGTTAAAAAAATAATAAATCAGATTGCACAGATCAATATGATGCTTGCCTACTTAAGTTTTATTGTGTATTTAACCTTCATAATATCTTCAGCTTTCAAATATAAATAACTTTCCAAAATTTTTTTTAAAAGTAGAATATATATACTTGCCTGAATTCTCACAAAATATAAGTATTTTTGGTGTGAAGTGGCATTGTTCTTTAATCAGAGGTAGATACCTTCAAATCCAAGACCATAGAAAATATAAAGACATCTCTCTTCCTGTCTCTTGGTTAGTACATACACAACTGTAGAGACACCAGTTGGATTACTATGGGTGAAGACAATCTGGACTAGAAGCCAACACAATAAAATATTTCCCCTATTCTGGCACAATTTGTCACCATAATACAAAGTTTGAGAAGCCCAGCCATCAAAAAGCATTTCTGAATATTCTACACAAGGCCAAAATGATGCTTCTCCTTTCCACTTCATATAAGGTTCACACGTCCTGTTCACTCCTTGAACAGTCCTCAGTGTCTCTTACTGCTACCTTCAGCATCAAGGTGACTGTTAGGAGAACTTCATACTTTCAATTCAAGGTTACTTAGGTGAAGTTAGTGCAAAATTCCAAATTAAAAAAATAATCCATGCTTTCCATTTTGTTTATACTCTTTACCTTCTCATACTAATAGGTGTTAACAGGATATTTGGTTGTACAGATTAAATTGTTTCCATTTCCTATCTAGCTAAATTCCTAAATCTCAGAGAAAAATATTTCCATGATGTAGTGCTCAAAAACATGTTTTTTGCTTAATACATTCTTTAATTAAAAGACAGCTAAAATTGAAATGTGTAAGAAAAATCTCTAAGCCACTTCTACATTTATAATTCTTACTTCTTTCATATATGACTATATTTAATTACACCTTTGAGGAGAAAAATGAAAACAACTATCCACCTCTCCTTCAAATATCATTCATATCCATTCTCAAATAACCAAAATTGAAAAAAAAAAAAAAAAAAAAAACAACTCCTATTGGGTAGTGGATGTAGTTCAGTAATTGAGTGTCTGCTTCCCATATAAGAGGTCCTAGGTTCAAACTCTGGTACCAAAAAAAGAAAAAGAAGTTTATTATAACCACCAACCTTTGGGAAAAACATTGCTTTCCTGTTTCTGAATATGCTATATGGAAAATGTAATAGGATTTATATATTTTTGCGTGTCCCTGGAGTCCATTTTCCTTAAACTCTATGAAACAATCATTTATCTCTGTGGGACAGCAATTAGATATCAAGAAAACAACCATCATGGGACAGAGACAATTATTGATGTTTTACAATGTAATTTCTTCCAGAATTCATAAAGAATTGCAAAGCATTGTGTGCTGCATCTGAGCATTCCCTCTGTGAGCCAGGGTTCACATTGCCATTATGAAATATATAAACATACCTTACAATGTTGCCTGTCCATATTCAAAAGCTATTAACTTCCTGCAGAACATAGTGTCTGAAATCATACCAGAGTCCCGCCAATATCAGAAAAAGTGGGAGTAATAAACTGTCTTTACTTGGAATAACAGGAGCCATACCAATAATAATAAAAATATTAAATAGCTCACATTACTGAGCACTTACTCCATTCTGTTTGTTCTAAATCCAAGAATTAACTCCCCTCATCTTTATAAGAATAAGTGAAATAGATAGTTTTCTCATGCCCCTTTATAAATGAGAACACGAGGAACAGACAGATATAAATTGCCCAGAATCATGCAAGAAGTCACTGGTAGAAAGAGGCCACATGCTGCTTTCTGGTTTGCACCACCCATATGACTGCATGAAGAGCAGAGGGACAGAAGGGTGGTAAGATGGCATACTTCCCAGTGGGCATTTTCAACACCAGAGGCCATTAAATGGGAATGCCTCTAAGATCTCTCCCAGGTCTAGTACTTTGATGAATCTATAATGTCAAACTAATCTAATAGTGTCCACACCACAGTTTATTAGCCCTGGATATAGTGAACATTTAAGGAATATCATAGATAAAATTAGTTATAGATGCATCTATGACCAAATTCTTAACATCAGTACATGTGTTTTCATAAAATTAATCTGAGAATGCCTTTAGGTTGGGGAGTGTTTTGGTTCTTCTTGGCCCATTTTATAATTCCTCTTCTCTCACTTTATAAAATCAAGATATTCCTCTTAACCAGTCACAACTGCCATAATGAATTGCTGCATAAGAAAAACAAACAAAAACAACAATAATAGTCAAAACTCAAAACAGAAAGACAACTTGAAACAGTGTTATCCTGATTTTTTTTCATTAATCAAAACACCTTCAATCATAGTATGACATCTCATTTCTTCAAGGCTTTCTACCATTTCTTTCTATTGGGTATTGAATCGCATCTCCCCAAAAAGGCATTTTCAAGTCTAACTTACTGGTCTTTTGGGGTATGAACCATTAGTAAACAGGACTTTTGATGAAATATTAATTAAAGTGCAGCCAAATTGAATGAGGGTGGATGTAAATCCAATATAGTTGAATTCTTTATAAGCAAAGGAAATTAAAAAAGAGAAATTAAACAGAAAAGACAAAGATCAAGGATTGCTGAAAGCCCAGAATGTTACAGTCTTTGAGGAGTGGTCATGTGTGTTGACATCTTGATTTTCGAATCATCTTAGCCTCAAAACTGTGTACAAATAAATTCCTTTTGTTTAAGCCAACTCATTGTTTGGTATTTGTTTAGAATCCAGAAAATTAAGCCACTTTCCATTGAAAGGAGTGGCAAAGACATATATTTTAGCATACGTGATGATGTTTAAAAAAAAAATTTTATTGAAGTTTATCATCCATACATGAACATTTATATACAATAAGTGTATATTAAAAGTTGTGACATTACAAAACAAACATGCATATCATCAGACAGGACTCCCATACAAGGATTATATATTTAAAAACCTTTTTTTCTTGTTTTAGTACACCACCATATTATTGCCAAAGGATGGATTCCTACTGAAGAAGAGAGTCTCAAGAGATCAAAACTATAAGAACATCTCCAAAATCACTCTTTGCATTGATGACTTACATCATCTAGGCAAAACACACACACCAAAGCTCCCTTATCTATCTATTTATTTTAGGTTACGGGAATTTTGAGGTCTTTTAAAATTTTACTTGAAATTAAAAAGAAATTTGTATGGAATTTATTTCATTCTCATTCTGTATAAAATTGAATAATCTAAATATGAATTCCCATGCTCTTGATGAAGATGTACTTAAAGCACATAAGATAATGCAATTTTAATAAAATGTTATATTTGCAAGGTTCAGTGAAATCAATATAAATTTCCAAATTATTTATTGCATTGTTTAAATAATGTGCCCCTAGTTATAAAAATAACAGGTATCCTTAGTAGTCTTATGATAAATCTTGGAAAAGTCTTTTTGGTATCTTTTCTAAACCTTAAGGAAGTGACTGACTTCAAAGACTGTGTTCCAGACTTGGCTGTTCTTGGCTTGGTTTGCTCATATGTATGAGATGGTCATTTGGCAGGTTAGATAGCCTTAGATAGTGTGGTGGTTAGCTAGTTGTCAGCTGGTGTAATGTGGGATAGGGGCAACTGAGCTATGAATCTCTCTATTTTTATTGGTTTAGTCCATGATTGTTCACATGGCAGGTGTACAGGATTATACGATGGTGTGAAAATTCCTCTCAAATATTTGGCACTGGCATAATGTCATCTTCTGGTTGGTAAAGCAAGTTATAAGAGCAACCTAATGACAATGAATGGATATATGGAATCCACTATTTGATGTGAAGATTTACAAAGTCACATTGGCAAAGGTAAGGAATACAGAGAAAAGTGGAGAAGCTGGACCATGTTTGTACTACCTAAAATAAAAAAATCTTTATGAAAGTCAGGTCATTTACAAATTTTGGACACTCAAAAAATTGAAAGACAAATTAGTTGAGTTTAATAAAATCTTAAATTTTTTTAATGAAAAATCATTGTGAAAAATTAGCACATATCTTGGATTGAATTGAAAGAGTTGATTGACATTGTTATGACTACTCAATATTCAGCAGATTTGCTACTGTCATTTAATTTTTAAATTTTTTTTTTTAATTTTAAAGAAGCATTAGATTTCATAAATGTTACATAAAAAATATAGGGAATTCCCATATGCCCTACTCCCTCCCCTCCCAAACTTTCCCATTTTAACAACATCCTTTATTATTGTGGTACGTTTGTCACAATTGATGAACCCATACTGAAGCATTGCTACTATCAATGGACTATAGTTTACATTATATTTTACACTCTATCTCAGACAATTTAGTAGGTTTTGAGAAATATATAATGGCCTGTATCTGTCATTGCAATGTCATGCAGGACAATTCCAATGTCCCAAAAATGCCCATATATTACACTTATTTTTCCTTTTCTCTCCCCTCAGAACCTCTGGTGGACACTGCCTTTATATCAATGATAAAAGTTCTTCCATTGCTATAATAGTAAGTCTATAATAAAATAATAAGGGGGGGATATTAAATACAAATTAGTTCTTATGGCTAAGAAATTTTCAGTCAGGAGGTCATTCCAGAGGTTACACTGATGAATGTCTCAACAGGATCTCATTGACTGCCACAGTAAACTGTGCTTCAAATAGCAGGGCGCCTGAGGGCTCTAGAGGCATCCAAAAATTGTAAGCAGGATGGACAAACTCAGAAATTCAGCACCTTGTCAATGGGCCTTACTCTGAAATTTATGTTCTCCAGTGTAACAGTTAGATACGTTTATAGTTTTCTACACAAGGATCTTCTGTCCCTTTTACTTGAACCTATAATTAGCACTATACTTGTTAAATATATGTCCAAGAGACTTAAATCTTTGATCCATTCATGAGCCAGTTGAGCCATGAATTTCAGCAGATTCAAGAGCACCTCTCTAGTACATTGGACTCACCCTGGACATCTAACAAAGAGATGATAATGGACAATGCCAATCCCAGGGAACAGAGAGTATCTGCAACTGCAAGCAAGATAGTTCTATCCATCTGCCCCATGGGACTTAAGTTATAAACAGAGTGGGCATAACCATCTCAGTTATAAACAGAGTGGGCATAACCATCCCAAGATCTTCTTTATGTATTTTTCTTGGTGATTTATACGCTTTGATTATATCATTTTATTTGACTGCAGACACTAAATGTGAAAGTAAAGTTAAAAGTGACAGCTATATCCCTATGGTTCAGTCAAGTATGTTTTTTGTTCACTCCCTATCTAAGTTCTGAATCCTTTCAATTCTTCAAAATAACAGATGTCACCAACTGCTAAGAAAATATTCTATTGATGAGTAAAATTCCTTTTGAATCAAGCTGTCCATAGTCAGTTACTATGACTAAAATCAGCCAAAGGAAACACAAGACTACTTATTTCACAGAAATTATGGGGAAATATTAGATTTACTATTTGATATGTAACCATGGACTTCATTCACTTAGCTCTTAATAGGTGACCACCACCCCTGTCATATTCTTTTTTCCCTCTTCTCATCTAGGGGTGATGAGAAGATAAAAGAATCTCTTCCTTGCACTGTAGAGGGCAAATCCCTCAGAAGTTAATTTTGTTGCCTCTTGTCTCATTTCCATGTCTTCCTTTCCATTCTGTGGGCTTGATAATGCTTCTGGGACTCTACACCTTATATTCCCACACAACTTTGCTAGCTGTCATGCTGTTTGTTTCTGCTAATTGGAAGAACTGGAGGTAGAGGGGGAATGAAGAGATAGGGAGTTTTGGAAAGATGTGAATAGGAGAGGAGAATGGAATTCCATCTTGCTTTACAGATACTGCTTTGTGAATCCAGCAGAAATAGACACTTGGCTGTGGCTAACAGCTTCTCATCATTTCACCATGCTCATCACAGGTTTGAGAGGCAGATTTTGGTGTACAAAGACTCTGTTGGGACATGCCACCAGAAATCTTAACACTGCTGAGGATTATCCTATATTGAGAGCCACAACCCTTCCTTAAGGAGTAAACAGCAGCTGAGTGGAGAGCTCCTCCAAGCTCCGAGATTCTGGTATCAATACCTCTTCCTATTGTCTCCAAATTTCAATTAAAATAGCTGTTTCCTGCAGTCAATGAAGTTCAAATTAATACATAGTGTCCACACTGTGCTCTTTTAGCCTTCTAACACCTAAAATTTAATGTATTAAATCCTCCTAAAGAAGTTTTTCAGTGAGTGAATCCTAAATGGTATCATACTCATGACAATAGGGGACATTTTTAAAGCCAATTCACAATTCTTGAAAGTCAACATAGAGTTCTAAGTTCATATATTAAGTGAAATATGATATTATGTCATTAGATTTATCTTTATTCCCCTGTATTTGTACTTTCATATATTTGGTAATAATAAAAAATTAAAGGAAACAATAATATCCCAATGAAAATCAATGAGAAAAAGGTAAATAATCTCAGGCCTCAAAGACTTCATTTAAACAGACATTAACTAAGTTCCTCCTCTGTTATAGTGACGGGCCATATATCAAATACATTATAATTAAATCTCAGTATAGTGCTGTGAGGATGACAGAATTATCCAATTTAAACTTCAGAAAACTAAGGATTGGATATTTTAAATTATTTACCAAATGAATGAAATTATGATCAAGACAACAGTCCATGATTTCATTCATTATAGCTTATTGCTTTTCTCACATCGTTATTCGTATTAAGAGAGAATCCTCTTTTTAAAAAAAAGAAATGTAATGTGGAAAATGGCATAATACATAATTGAAGGACTATTAATTAAAGCATCACTTGCTGTATTTTAATTTTAACTGAGTGTAGACATGTGATGTAGGCTTGTAGAGAAAGGGTGAAGACAGGGCAGTTCGAGCAGAGCAAAGAAACATGCAAAGAACATTTGCAGAAGCTATGAAGGGCACTTAAAAACTACAGGAAGAGTTTGGTGGAAAATAGTTAGATTTTAGTCACTGTGAAGAAAAGAAATAACAGATGAAGCAAGAAGGGTCAGAATGTTCCTACTGATGATAAAATGTCTCTACAAACTTTTATAAATATATGTCTTGTGGAACATAAGAACACAATTATGAAAAAAAAATGATTGTTTCCATAATAGATATGGAAATAAAATGTAACTTTAATGAATTACTCATTAGATTTATGATAGTTTTACAGCATATTAAATCTTGTGTCCTAACATTGCATTTTCTGTACCCAGTTAAAACAAAACAAACTGAAGAATAGAAAAATATAAGATAAACATTTTGAAAAATGCTCAAATCTACATTTGAAAATGCACAAAAATTTGCTAACCAAAAAGATTCATTTAAAACCAGCTAATAACTTAGTCTTCTCTCTACTCTAGCAGTTCAGCACAGCTACTCACCCTTCTACCTCCCTGCATGTAGGAATCTTGTGTCTATTTAAACAATGGACTCTAAGAAGATATTTTGGAACCCACCAATTTAGTGAGAGCTGCTTTCACATCCTTGTTCCTCAGGCTATAGATCAGTGGGTTCAGAATGGGAATCACCACAGTATAGAACACTGTGGCCACTTTATGAGTTGCCAGACTGTAGTTAGAACTGGGCCTGCAATAAAATGAAAGAACATCAATGGCAGTGAGGTGTGAGGTGCAGGTGGAAAAGGCTTAGCAGCTTCCCTTGGCATAGCACATCCTCAGGATGGTGATGAGAATAAACAAATAGGTGGTGAGGATGATCAGGATGGTGACGATCAGTTCAAAATTGGTCACAATGTACACCAGCATTCAATTCATAGACACATCAGAGCAGGCAAGAGATAAGATAAGGGGTAAATCACAGAAGTGGTAAATCACCTTTGATCTATATGATGGGATCTGAAGAGCTAAACACACAAAGTGGTCATAGGCCATCACCACCAGCAGAATGGCCTCCGTGATCACACATGTACAAAACAAGTAGAATTGTGCAATGCATTCCTGGAAGGGAAGGGCTTTTCTCTTGTCTAAGATATTGGCCAACATATTAGGCACAATGGTGGTGGAGTAGCAGAAATCCACAAAAGACAAGTGGCTCACTAAAAAGTACATGGGGGTGTGCAGCTGAGAGCTGGCCTGGATCACTGTGATCATGCCCAAGTTGCCCATCACTGTGACTCCTTAGATGAGAAGGAAGACCAGGAAGAGGAAGATGCTCAACTCAAGGAGGTCTGACAATCTCACGAGAATGAACACTGACACAGAGCTGCAGTTTGCCTTGTGCATTTCACCACTTCATTGGGGCTTGAAGAAAAAATAGAAAACTAAACTAGAAGTCATTTTCCATTGTAAGATTCAAATATGAGTTTTTGCTCTTTCCTAAATATCAACATGAGAATATTAAGAGAGTTAATTTTGACAAGATATAGGACATTTATTTTGTGAAATTTAGGAGGAGTTTTGAAATAGTAAAATACAAATACATAAGGCTCATAGTTTAGTTCACAGATCACACAGAAACATTAAAATTATTGACATCTACAGAATCCTATAAGATTCTTTAAACTCATCTTCCACACTATGGGGACATTCAATCATTAGGGAGAAGTTAAAATATTATTTAATTTGCTGTATGCTCCATAGTTTCAAATCCATTTCAATTCCACTAACTCTATAAATGATCAGATATACCAAGATATACCAAAAAGAGAGCAACCTCCAGTTCTGGGTAATCTGAGAAGCCCAAGAGGGCAAATGTGGCCCCTGCAGTGATGTTTCTCTCTGACAGAAACCTATTTCCTGTTCATGGAAGCTGAGACTCAACCTAGAAAATAAAATATTGAGGAGCATGATGGATATGTGAAGCATGGGGAATTATCCCATGTCTACAGTGTAAGGTGAGAAAAATTTGACCTCTGAGATAATCCTGACAGGTGTTAAGTATGCAAGACAGGGTTATCTAAAATTTCAGAAATAGAATACTAGTTAATTTTACTTTGTCAAGAATTGTACAACTTAATTCTTTTCATGGTCTGAAATATAATTTTTTTTTTTTATTGTGGGTAAAAATCAAATTTTTCACAATACATGCCAATATTTGTAAAATGATATATAAATATATATGCATATATGTTCATTTGCTTTCAGAAATGTTATTTATATATATATATATTTAAAGGTGCTTAGATTACCTAAATATTACACAGAAACTACAGGGAATCCCATGTTCCCCACCTCCCACACCTCCCACAACATCTCACACAAACATCCCCCACAAGTGTGGCCCACCACCCTCAATGGACCTACACATCCTGGGGCCTTGCCATCAACCATAGACCACTATTCACAACGTAGACCACACTCTCTCCCACACAGTTCTGAACAGTGTGTGCTGATTTAAAATGGCCTACATCCGTTGCCACAACGGCACTCAGGACAACCCCCAAGTCCCGAAAAAGACCCTGTATTTCAACTGCACTTCCCCTCCCTGCCCCGAAAGTATCCAGTGGCCACTGGTTACACCTCACTGTTATTATTTCTTCCATTGCTGGAATCACCATATGTGTACAACAGAATACCATTAAGACCACTCTAGTCCATAGTTCTTCCCCCAATCCTGAGGGGACTGGGATGGTGATGTCCTCTCCACCTCCAATTGAGAGTGGGCTTATATCCCATGGATATGGTGGGTGGGATTATCATGCCTGCAGATGCAGGCCCTCTCCATTCCCTGGGATGGCCGTTACCCATCATCGTCTCCTCACCAGGTGACTTGGATGAGTCCATTGAGCTGTAGGGTAGGAGTTGCAGCTCCACCGAGATTCCACGCACACGTGGCACATAGGTAGGCCAGAGGCTCCAGTCTCTTGAAGTATACCTAAAAACTCCAGCATCACATATAGGTTTGAATAGAAGGGACTGATGAACCATGCGCAGGGAGGACTTATTTGAGTCCAACTCTGTCACTCTCAGGAGCACAGATTCCAAAATAGAGCCCACTGATAAGGCATCAGTCTCTTGGGGCTGTCCCCCCTTATATAGGACCTGGGTTTCTCCAGAACCCTCAGGAGCCCCTCTGTGTGGGGTGATATGCACTTTGGTGTTCTATGAGATCCTACTGAGGTGTGCGTAAGCATTACCTCTGGGATGACCTCCCGACTCTCTTTGAAGTCTATTAGCCACTTGAACTCATTTGTCTTTACCTTTTCCCCCTTTTATTCAAAGTCTTTTTCCAGTCGTGTTGCCATGTGGCCCTTGGTATTAATCCCTCGCTGTCAGGGAGGCTCATCCTTGGGAGTCATGTCCCACATTGGGGGGAAGGTAATGCATTCATATGCTGAGTTTGGCTTAGAGAGAGGCCACATTTGAGCAATAAGGAAGCTTTCAGGTGGCAACCCTTAGGCACCCCATAACAGTAGGCTAAGTTTCAGTTACAAGAGCAAAAACTCATAAGGCTAGTCATCAATAACAAGAACCCCTCAGTGGGCCATCCTCTTTTGACAGACACTGTCCCTGCACTCAGAGGACTGTTGCTGCTCCCTTGGAGAATGTGGCGAAACTCTCCAGGCTGGGAATTCAGATTCCCTCATTTATTGAGTGACTGTCCACCCACTGTGACCATGCCCAATCCTTTGATCATTTGAACAATTTTGTATATCTTTCATGTATATTCAGTTGAACTTACTCCCATGAATCCCCCGTCCCAGACACCACCCACCAATAATCCTCTGCAGCACCCATTGTAACCCTTCTGTGATCTAAATCTTCCCTGAACATGTAACCCATATAATAACCAAATACACTTAATAGGAAAAAGAAACAACAATGATAAGCTCAAATGCAAGAGATAAACACAAGGAAACTCAGGAGAAAAAAAAAAAACAAAATATCAAACAAACAAACAAAGAAAAAGAAAAACAAAACAAAATATAATTAGTGGATTTGGACATTCAAAAAAAATGGAAAAAAAAAGAAATTCCTTTTAAAAAAAATTATTCTTTTTTCCTTTTATCACTGTATTATCAGATGTCCAGTGTACTATGACACCTTCCTCCTCTCCCAAATTTTCATCTAATTTTCAAAGAAGTCTTAGGTCACAGCAAAGTCACACACGGAATACCAGAGACTCCCAATTACCAAACCACCCCCTCCTTCCCCACCCTATATAAAACTCTTTTTTAATTTTTTTTGGATGTTAGCATTGCTATAACTGTTATACAGATAGCAAAATATAGCAACTAAACATTGTCAATGGTTTACAGTATAGTTTACAATTTAGATGATACAGTTAAATAAGTTTTGATGATATTTACCATGTCCTGTGTCCATTAGTGTAAGGTAATGAAAAACCTTTCCCATGACCACTAAGTACGTCCTGTTTGTTCCTGTTTGTTCTTTTCTATTCCTTCCTCCCCCTCCCCCTGGGGCAAATGACACTCCCCTCTCTTGACTCATGGAATGAGAAGATTCATAGTAACATACCTTGGGTATTCCAACCTGCCCTTCCTAATCTACCCACCTGTGAACCCTGCACCACCAAACCCAATAATATCACTACCCATCTGTCCTATCCTTCAATATGCAACTATACTCTATCACTTTGCCATAGATTATGTCCATATGAGTGATGGCTCACAGCCTACTCCTCTCTTTCTCTCCCTTGTTAACCTATTTTTCAGACAATGGTTCTCAGAGACTGCTCACTTTCCTCAGTTCAAATCAGTGAGGTCATATACTGTTCATTCTTCAATGCCTGGCTTGCTTCACTCAACATAAGGCCTTCAAGATTCATCCACGTTATTCCATGTGTTAGCACTTTATTCCTTCTTACAGCTGAGTAATATTCCATTGTATGTATGTACCACATTTTTGTTTATCCATTCATCTGTTGATGGGCACTGAGGCTGATTCCAGCTTTGGCAATGGTGAACAATGCCACAATGAACATTGGTGTGCATATATCTGTTTGTGTCTTTGCTTTCAGTTCTTCTGGGTATATACCCAGCAGTGGAATTGCTGGATCATACGGAAGATCTATTGTTAGTTTTCTGAGGAATTGCCAAACTGTCCTCCACAGTGACTGGACCATACCACAGTCCCACGAGCAGTGGATGAGGGTTCCTATTCCTCCACATCCGCTCCAACATTTACTGTCTGCTGTTTTAATAGCTGTCCTTCTGATGGGTGTAAGATGGTATGTCATTGTAGTTTTGATTTTCATTTCCCTGATAGCAAGCGATGTTGAGCATTTTTTCATGTGCTTTTTAGCCAAGTATTTCTTCCTTGGGGAATTGTCTTTTCAGGTCACTTACCTATTTTTTAAATTGGGTTGTTTGTCTTTTTATTTTCATGGTGTAGGATTTCTTTATATATGCAGGATATTCGGCTCCTATCAGATATATGGCTGCCAAATATTTCCTCCCATTGGGTAGGCTGCCTTTTTATTTTCTTAATAACATCCTTTGAGGTGCAGAAGTTTTTAATTTTGATGAGATCCCATTTATCTATATTTTCTCTTGTTGCTCGTGCTTTGGCTGTGAAGTTCATGAAACCATTTCCTATTACAAGGTCCTGTGGATGCTTCCCTATATTATCTTTCAAGGTCTTTATGGTTTTGGCTCTTATATTTAGATCTTTGATCCATCTTGAGTTGATATTTGTATAAGGTGTGAGATGGTATTCTTCTCTCATACTTTTGGATAAGGAAACCAAATTCTCCAAGCACCGCTTGTTAAAGAGGCCATTATCTCCTAACTGAGTGGGCTTCGTGGCCTTGTCAAATATCAGATAACTGTTTATGCAAGGATCTATATCAGAACTCTCAATTCGGTTCCATTGGTCAGTAGGTCTATCCTTGTGCCAATACCAAGCAGTTTTGATCACTGTAGCTTTGTAGTAGGTATTAAAGTCAGACAGGTAATGTGATACCTCCAACTTCATTTTCTTTTTCAATATGTCTTTGGCAATTTGGGGCCTCTTGCCTTTCCAAAAATATTTTTTGGTTAGTTTTTCCAGTTCCTTAAAAAATACAGTGTTGACTTTTATTGGGATTGCATTAAATCTGTAGATTAGATTGGGTAGGATAGACATCTTGATGATGTTTAGTCTTCCTATCCATAAACAGGGAATATTTTTCCATTTATTTAAGTCTTCTTTGATTTCCTTTAACAATGTTGTGTATTTGTCTGTATATAAGTCCTTTACATCTTTAGTTAACTTTATTCCTAGGTATTTGATTCTTTTAGTTACTATTGTAAATGGTATTTTTTTCCTGATTTCCTCCACAGTTTACTCATTAGTGGTGTACAGAAATGCAACTGATTTTTAGCATTGATCTTTTTTTTTTTTTTTTTTTTTTTTTTTTTTTTTTTTTTT